>JBBPUP010000439.1:3585-21007 GCA_038094735.1 Exsudoporus floridanus
AGGATTGCAGGCTTAATTTGGTCAAAAATAAAATCCAAAAAAATAATATAGTTACTATAGATATCCCAGATCGGATCCTCATCAGATCCATAAAGCAGAAAAGGGAGATCTGCCTTGACATTGATATAGCACCATTGACAAACAAGGAAAAGATGAACTCCACAAGAGTGTTGCTAGATAGCAGTGCAAACAGCATGTTTGTCAACAAAAAATGGGTAAAAAGGAAACAAATACCCATAAAAAAGCTTGAACAATCAATTCCTGTTTTTAACATTGATGAAACAAAGAATTCTGCAGGAAGCATTACTTATATTGTGAAACTCATTGTTGATTACCAAGAATACCAAGAAAAGGTAGAAGCCAAAGTTACTGACCTAGGCAAGAACTTGGTTATTTTGGGATATACATGGTTGGCCAAGCACAATTCCAATATAGACTGGCAAAAAGGCACAGTCAAGTTAACAAGATGCCCAAGGACATGCTATGTATAATAGCAGTCAACATGACAAGGTGATTGGAGGGGTGTCTAGTAGTTGGATAGATGTCAATGAATAAGGTCTGAAGGTTAGGGGCCAAGTCCTAATTGAGAAAGGTCCAGAGTTTGTAAGTTCAAGAGCTATGAAGACACTGGAGAAGTGGAGTTGGATTAAGAAAAGTTATAGGATATGATAGTATTCCCCCTTTAGGCCTGAATCTCTGAAGGCCACTAGTTGAGAGACTCAGACAAGGGATATGACATGAGAAATATAAATAGTGACCTGATTTGAAAATGCGGAGTTAAAAAGGCATGGGAAAAAGTCAAGTCAACAAAGTGGAGTTTGAAAAAGTGGAGTCTGAAAAAATTTCCTGGCAGATATAAGGTCCATAACTGGTACTCTGTACTTCTTCATTCCCATATTCCCATGTCCAACTCCAACCACTTTCCCAACATTTAGACCTGGTCCAAGGACTGGATAGCTGAAAATCTGGACAATAATGACAAGCTTAGTAAAGCCAAGTTTGCTGAGTGAAGATGATGGGCCAAAGCCTGAAAGGTAGTGGAGGAGGTCCAGAAAAGGGCAAAAGAAGAAAGGAGGAAGGTAGAGGAGGAGAAGCAGAAGGCAGAGGAGGCCTAGAAGAGGGCAGAGGAGCAGGTGCAGTGAGAGGAGGAGAAGTGGAGGAAGGCAGAGAGGGTGCAGAGGGCCTTGGAAGAGAAGGCCAAACAAAGGGTGAGTGGTATTTCCCCTATTTTCTCATTGCTAACAAACAACAGGCAGAGCAGGTATAGTGTTATGTATAGCATACAAAGGAGGCTTGATACTAAGCTATCTTACATAGGCAATACTCACATAGAGACCAACATCCATGAAGTGTAGTGTTCTCAAGGATACTAGGACTAGGGCTAAGGATGTCGAGATGAAACTTGACCTAAGGACTAAGGGATGAGCCTTGATAGAATACTAATATTGTGCAGATCAAGAGTGCTGTTATAGATACAAAAAAAAAATATTTATATGAGGCAAAATGCACAAAGACCAGTGTGACAAGAAAGGGAAAAGACTATGTACAGAAAGGAACTTCATGGAAGGTGAAAGAATCATGACATCAGTGATAAGGAACAGGTATGATATCAAGGGTCTGGAACTATGATGTCATGGGTTCTAGAGCAGGCAAAGAAGAATAGAATGTGATCCAATGATAATGAGAAAGTGAATGGTGGTAGTGTGAGTTGTATGCCACATATGTCATAAAGAAAAGGAAGAAAAGAGGAGAATACATGGGTAAAGAAGAAAAATCATAACATCCAGAGAGATCAAAGTGCCAGTGCACCTCTGATCCAGAGGAGCCTCCTGGAGTGTGAGTGGTGTGTCTGGAGAGGTAAGGAGTGCAAGCTGGGATCCAGGAAATCTACTTCCTGTGCCAGCTGCATTCAGATGAAGGCAAGATGCCTGCACCCTGGAGCAGAGGGGGTATTGACATGGCAGAGAAAGAGGTTGGAGATGGAGTTACCCAAGGACAAGGGGAAGAAGAAGGCCTGGGTGGAGTTCAAGAGTCTGGAGGCCAATCTGAGTCAGTCAGAAGGCCAGAGCTCTGAGGAGAAAATTCTCTTGGAGATCCTGGTTGTCCTGAAGGACTTGGCCTCCAGGACCATGCACCTCAATATTGTGTAGGATGAGCAGAATCAGCTGCTTAGGCAGCTGGTTGAGCTCCAGAGAATGAAGGTATACCAGATACACCTAGAGGACAATTGGGACAATGAGTGGAGGTTGGAGCTGTACTGGAAAGCAGACATAGAGGTGGCAGAGTTGAGGAAGGAGAAGACAGTGGCAGAGAAAAGCATAGGAGACTCCAGGAAGGATTTGGAGCAAGGATTGAAGTGAGAGGAAGATAGGCCAGAGGGATTGGGGGTTGGAGAAGAAGGGTTAGAGGATGAAGAGGAAGGGTTGGAGAAAGAAGAGAAAGGGTTGGAGGAAGAAGAGATGAAGGTAGAAGAGTCAGATAATAACAGAGAAGTGTAGGTAGCAGAATGTGACTCTTGTAGTATAGAAATTTTTCTTGAAAATTATAAAATGGAATGAAAACTAAGTAAATGAGTGAAGTCCAGATTTATTCAAATATTGGAGGTGAAAGTCTTGGATGAGCTCAGAGGCATGATCTAACTCAGTCACTAGCAGCCATGAGGTTTCTTCATCTATTCCTTCATAGCCAGACCACCAGACGAGATACAACATCTTGCAGTTCTTCCACCATTGGTCAATCTTAGAGTTGAGGATTTCAGAGATCTCATATTCCAGTTCTCTGTCTACTTCAATCGGAGGTAGTGGAGGTTGCTCTTGGTTGGAAATTGTGTTGGGCACTGAGGGTTCCAACTAGGAGACATGGGATACCAGATGGATGGAGATTAGGGAATCAGAAAGATAGAGTGTAAACGAACTATTGCCAGCTTGTGCAATTATGCTATACAGTTCTAGATTCTTCTCAGAGAGTTTCTTAAAGGGTTGGGTGGACCAGAAGTACTTGGCCTTTATAAAAATCTAGTCTTCGACTTTGAAGTCTGGAGCCGGAGTTTGTATAGCATCTGCTTGACCTTGGTAGTGCTTCTGGGCATGAGTCATCTCTTCTTGGAGAAATTGGTGGAGGGAGTCAAGGTCAACAGAGTAGTCTCTAGCACAAGCAGAGATGAGATCTCATTTTGGGTGTATAGTAAGGTTGGAGTGGTAACCTTTATTGGCAAAGAATGGTGAAATCCCAGTAGTTGCACTTGGAGCATTGTTATATGTGAACTCTGTGAGGAGTAGAAGTTCAGGCCAATTGTCTTGTTCATAGTTGCAGTAAATGTGGAGGTACTGCTTGAGGGTTTGATTCATTTACTTTGTTTGGCCATTACCCTCTGGGTGATATCCAGAAGTGAAGTGTAACCAGATGTTGAGTGCCTTTTTGAGAGAGTGGAAAAAGTGGGAGACAAACTTGAAGCCTCTGTCAGAGATGATATGGGAGGGAACTCTGTGCTTAGAAAAGACATGGAGGAGGAATAATTTTGTGAGCTCCAGAGAGGTAATTGTGTTGTGAATCAGAATGAAGATATACTGTTTGGATAGATGGTCTATGACCACAAGTATAGCAGTAAACCTGGAGGATGAAGGAAGTTGCTCAATGAAGTCCATGGAGATGGAGTTCCATGGCTTCTCCAGAATGGGAAGTTGCTTGAGTAGGCTATAGAGTTTATGTCTAGGAATCTTAGCATGGGCACAAGTGGTGCAGGAAGATACGTAGTCTTTGATGAAAGTCCAGACTTCTGGCCAAGTGTATTCCTGTTTTAGAAGGTCTAGAGTATGATTTTGCCTAAAATGCCCAGAGAGTGGATGATTATGCTTGTACCAGAGGACTTGGAGTTGGAGGTCATTGGAATCAGGAATATAAATCCTGTTATCCAAGTGGAGAAATTCTTCTATATCTATAGACCATTGTGATCCTGTAAGGTCAAAGGACATGTGGGCTTTTGCAATTGGATCGGAAGGAAGTAAAAAGAGGATGTCGCTATGGAGGGTTTCAAGGTCAAATAGGACTGTTGCTCAGAGTATTGGAGCTGTGAGTCTGGTGGCTTAGAGGGACGATGTGAGCTGTTCCAGGGTAAAAATAGGCTGGAGATTGTGTGGATTGATGCAAGCATAGTCCTTATCCTCCTCTTTTTGTTGCCAACCTACAAGAACTATACAGCTCCCAGGACACACAATATCAAATCTAGCTTAATAGAGACTAGAATAAAGACTTCTTGCAGGGAAATCCAACAAGAACTAGATTGGAGTTCTTGGGGCATTTGTGTTCAGGTATATATACTACTGGTATATGTTTGTATCTATTGACTACTGGTCTGTGTGTAGGGCATAGAGTATAATGTCATTGCTATGTCATAGATAAGGAGTTGTTCTCGAAGGTTCTAGACAATGACAGTAATTGAATAAATATGTATGAACTTGTCTAGAATCACAGAGATTAAATAAACATGTAGAACATTCTAGACTGTTCCCACAGTCATATGACAGAATGATAAGGTCATGTAATGTGAAAAGTGCATGATTGGTCATATGACTGTCATGTGTTAGGTTAAATATAGTATGAATTTAACATTACCCTCCTGCTATGGGTTGACTTCTAGGCGACTCTACATGGAAATGGAATCCATCAAATTCTTGTAAGGTTTAAATAGAAGATTGAAAAAAGCTTGAGCCATTCTCAGCTTTCATGATGCATTTGCATTCAACATATAAAAGTTCTGAATAGTGTCCTTTGCTGAAGTGAGGTTAGATTCAGGCTTTTACATACATTCTTTGTCACTGTATCCTTTCCAGTAAACAAGGAATTCCATATATCCTCCTTTGAGGCATGAATCAATTATCCATTCCATCTCCCATTCCTCTTGCCCTTTGTCCATAACCTACATGGGTCCTAGTTTGTATACTGATTGACCAGGAAGATGCTCTTTATAAAGCTTGACTCAGGATACGTTAACTACTGGATGAATCTTCATTAATCTTGGTAGTTGAAGTTCCACAGCATTGTCGCCCTTCATGGAGATAACTTTAAAGGGGCCCAGCCACATTTCCGTCAGCTTTGTAGACTAACAGGTTGTATAAAGGTTCAGATTTTCTATGCTAAGCCACACAAGATCTCCTTCTATATAAATAGGGGCATGTGATCTCTTGTATTTGTTTTGGGTCACCATGCATTGCTTTACCTTTTCCAAGTTGTTCTTAACTAGGTCCAGGGTCACAAAAAAGTCCTTAGTGAATGTGTTGGCAGCCAGTGCCTTAATCTCCTAAGGTTCTATTCCCATATGGAGTTCATAAAAGTGCATGACCCAGAAGGGACTCTTTCTGGTGGCTGAGTGCACTCTGTTATTATAGTTGAATTGTGCCAGAACCAGCCATTCTGCCCAAGAATTTTGTTTTTCTGCAGTAAACAGCCCTAAATATTACTGAAGATCTTTATTCACATGTTCTATTTGTCCATCTGTCTGTGGATAGAATGCTGTCAACATATGAAGCTTGATGTTCAACATCTTGCTGAGATCCTTCATGACCTGAAATGCAAACTGTGATCCTTAGTTAGAGATGAAAGAATGTGGAAGTCCATGGACTTTCCATATATGGTCCCAATATAGTTTAGCCATTTTTAGCACTGTTATGCTCTTAATGATGGGGATAAATACTGTCTCTTTAGAAAATCTGTCAACTATCATGAGAATCAAGTCATATCCATCGCTCACCGGTAGATCTACAATGAAATCTGCAGAAATATCCTACCATGGTCCTTCTGGGACAGGATTGGAGTGTATTTTTCTGGCCAGTAGAGCATTGGTGGGTTTTATATATGTACAACATTCACAGCATGTGCTGTACTCTCTAATCTGTTGGCAAACTCCTTTTCAGTAATAATATTGAGTAAGAAGCTTGATTATTTTGTCTAGAGGGTGATGACTGATTGCCAAAGGTCATCTTCTTCGGGAATATAGATTTTGTTGTTAATGATGATGTAATCATTGTTCATTGTAAATCCTGAAAGAGTTCCTTCCTTAAGTTTGCTTTGTGCATTTTTAATTTGCTCCAGGGTCTTTTTTTCTTTGCCCTTAATTTCAATCCTTTCTTCAACTAATCAAATATGTCCTTTGGGAATCAATGTAATGTCTTGGTTATTGGTTTCTATTCCGATTGTGTGATTCTCTCACCTAGATAAAGCATCCACTTTCCCCATTTGGGCTCCAGATTTCTTTATCAGAACATAATGGAATTGAGATAGAAATTGCATCCATCTCACTTGTTGTCAATTCAGGTTCTGTGATTTTATAAAGTATTGGAGGTTGGCATGATCACTCCAGACTTTAAATTGTGGTGCTCCTTCTAAATGATGCCTCCATTGCTCTAGCACCTAAATGATTGTAAGCATTTCCTCATCAGCAATTATATAGTTATATTGTTCTGGAGACATACTGTGGGAAGAGAAGGCTATGGGGTGCCACCTTTCTTCCTTTTCTAGGAAGAGTACTGCTCTGATTGTGAAGTCCGATGCATCATATTCTAGACAGTATTGTACATTATTTATCAGATAGGCAAGTACTGGTATGGTGGTAAATTTTACCTTTAATTGGTTGAATGCATTCTGTTCCTTTTGCGTCCAAACCCAAACCTTGTCCTTTTTGGTGAGATCGTTCAGTGGTTGTGATGCCACTCAAAAGTCCTAAATAAACCTTCGATAGAAGTTTGCCAGTCCTAAAAAGGATCTAATTTTCTAGACATTTGTGGGTATTAGCCACTCAAGTATGGCTTTCACCTTTCCTTCTTCCATCTTGATTCCTTCTGTGGATATGATCATTCCAAGAAATTCTACCTGTTTTACTTTGAACATGCACTTTTCCAGTTTGATGAAAAGGTTGTTTTCTTCTAATCAGCATAACACTTTTAGTATGATCTGATTGTGTTCAGCTTCATCATCTGTCTTGGTGAATACCATTATGTCATCAATATACACGATGACTACTGTCTGCATGTCTGCAAAGATGTCGTTTATCATTTGCTGGAATGTAGCAGGCAAGTTACATTGGCTGAAGTACATCACAAGAGGCTTGAATGCTTCTCAATGACATACAAGGGCTCCTTTCTACTCATTGCCTTCCTTTACTCTTATGTTGTTGTATCTCCAATGCAAATCCATTTTTGTAAAAAGCTTAGACCCTTTTAGACAGTTAATGAGCTGACTTATAAGTGGTAATGGGTAATTATTTTTGACCATCCACTCATTTAGGTACTGGTAATCTTATACCATGCACTTCTTTCCATCCTTTTTGGAAATAAAGAAAATCAGTGACATTTGTGGAGACTTTGAAGATCTTATATAACCCTTTGCTAGTTGATCATTAATAAAGGCATCAACTTTCTTTTGCTCTTCCACTGACATAGGATAGAGTTTTCCTTTCCAGGGAATGAATCTGGGTTTCAGGTCGATTGTATGATCCTAGGGTTTTCACTTGGGCATTTGCTTCAAAGCTTTCTTTGAGAATACTTCTAAGTATTTATGGTATTCCCTGGACACTATTTCTTTGATGGTTAGTTCCTTTTTAGATGTCTCCAATACCTTTATTTTTTAATATGTGTATAGCATATTGTTTATTTCCTTTTCTTCCAGTGTCCATACAAACACTGGGGAATCCCAAAGGAAGTAGCATGTCCTTGGGCATCTCATTAATTTGACTATTCCCTTTTGCCAGTCTATATTGAGGTTGTGCTTGGCCAATCATGTATATTCCAAAATAACTGAGTTCTTGCCTAGGTTGGTAACTTCAGCTTCTACCCTTTCTCAGTATCCTTGGTAGTCAACAATTAGTTCTGCAGTGTGTGTAATACTTTTGGTGGAGTTTCTTTTTCCATCAACATTGAAAAGAGAGATTGGTCAGCCAAGCTTCTTCATGGGTATTTGTTTTCTTTTTACCCATTCCTTGTCAATGAAGATGCCGTTCGCACCATTATCCAGCAATGCCCTTGTGCAGTTCATCCTCTCTTTATTCATCAATGGTGCTATTTTGATGTCAAGGCAGATCTCTCTTTTCTGTTTCATGGATCTGATGAGAATCCAGTCTGGAGTTTCTATAGTACTATTCTTTTGTATTTTACTTTTGACCGAACTAAGCCTGCAATCCTGTGCAGCAAGCTTACTTTTGTAAGGCCCGGTCTCAGTTGAAGATAATGAAATAGAAATACATGCTTCAGTATCTGAAAGTGTCCTATTCTGGAAGTTGAAGAACTCTTGTTTTTCTTCTCCATAAACATCTAAATATTTGAAGTAGTTACTAGGGTGCCGGAGCTTTGCTTTCAGGATCTCTTTCCCTCATGATAGAGTGTCTGTTTTATGTACTACAGGGTCCTTTGCCTTCATTACACCCAGATCATGACTTAGGCTTTGCCTTTTCCCTTTTCTGTAACTGCAAGGTCTGCAAAGTAAACTTTCATGACCTCAAAGTCCATACCCTCAAGGGCCCTTAGTCTTGCATCTCCTTTTGACACTGTTGATGCATAATTCACATCTGATTGGTCCATATCCCCAGTGTCAAGCTGGCAAATGCAGCTTCTTTGACTGCAATCCTTGTGATATCCTTTCTCAAGGAACTTGCATTGCTTGCAATGCTTCTTGGATTTGGAACAATCTTTGGCAAGGTGAGGTGCTTTGCAGTTGAAACACTGCCCTCTACTCACTGCATCAATGTCCATGGCATTGGGGTCTCTTGAAGATCCTTGTTGTACATTGGTTGTCCAGACATGCCCCTGGTTGTGGAGGTTGAAACTCTCCATTGCATTTCTAACCTTTTTTATTTCATTCACATAGTTGTAGATGTCCTTCTTTCTTTTACCATCTAGGAAGATTTTTCTTATAATCTTCTTTTTGATATTTTGCTCTAAGAAGAGCATACCTATTTGGTGGCCACATTGGGCCTTCTTGTACCATGCTAACCATTGGGTAAGGTAGGCTTCTACTCGCTGGTTAAGTCCTTGACAGTACTTTGCCAATTTTTCTGTGAATATATCAGCCTCATTGCTGGGCTGGAAACAGTTTTTCATTTGGAGGATAACATTCTCCAGTCCAGGCCATGCGTGATCTGATCCTTCTATATACTTGTGGATCTGGAAAGTGGCCCACTCCCCAGCCCCATTCTTGTCTTTTTTTTCTTTGCTGCCTATAGGAAACCAGATCATGAGGCAGTGGTTTTTGTTTAATGAGAAAGCTTCCTTGTTCATCCCAAGATAGACCTCTATCTTGATCCATCAATGAGAAAATGAGTCATAAGATCCATCAAAGTACCCTGGATTGGGTACCACTTCCACCTTTTTGTTTATTTTTATCTCTATCTGGGTGGTGGATAACCCAGCAGTGGTTCTTGCCTCTAGTTCATTTAACTGGAGAGTGAGCTGCTCTATCATTGCCAGCAGCTGGTGAGTGGTGGCATTGTCCCCTGACATTGTTGGAGATGAGGAAGGGGAGTCTGGAGAGGGTTCAGAGAAAGTCTCTTGGTCTGAGTTAGAAAAGTGGGGAAGAGCATCTCTTGAGTCCCACACTTTGTGCGACTATTTGATTTAGAGCTGCTTCTAAAGCTGGCTCTTCTGGAACTCTGAAGAAAGCTCAGGCTGGTTTCTGAGGGTTGCATATGTAAGGAAGGGGGCATCTGAGTTCTTCTTCTACTTCATCATAGAAGGTGTTGTATAAGATAAAGGAATTGGCTAGTTCCTCAATTTTGACCTCTGCCCTATCAAGGGGTGTGGGTATGTTGTCATTCAGATTACATTCAACCTCTGATAGGATGAGCTCATCTACTGGCTTAAGCTTTATGTATTGTACTAGAAGCATCCTCAAATAAAACTTATTGTACACCCAATGCTGCAGCTATTGCTGAGGTTGTGTCTCAAACATACAGATATCAGGTCAATAATCTTCCCGACTATCCCAAGTTCTACTACATATCGTAAAAGGAATAAGTGGCCTCATATGAACTAGAAACATATTCTGAAAGAAGATGAAGGGGTTTAAGGTGGTGTTTAAATACTTTCAAGCCACTTGAGGCTACCTCTGTGCTGCCCTAGATAGTTAAGCACCTTTATGTCCTCTAGTGGATTGGACTATATAAAAAGGGGTGAAGAGAAGGGTGGTAGATAGGTCTGCTTGAGCCTGCAGTCCAGCTATATCTCTTTGGCACTAGAAGCTGCATGTGGAACAATGAGAAGAAAGGTAAGATGGTGGTAGTGGGAAAGATGAATAGTCTGGTTCTAATGTTGCTGACCTATGAGAACTATACAGCTCCTAGGACACACAACACCAAACCTAGCTTAATAGAAACTAGAATAAAGACTTCTCACAAAGAAACCCAACAAAAACTAGACTGGAGTTCTTGAAGTGTTCATGTTCAGGTATATATACTATTGGTACATGTTTGTATCTATTGACTACTGGTCTGTGCATAGGGCACAGGGTATGAGGTCATAGGTATGTCATAGATAAGGAGTTATTCTAGAAGATTCTAGACAATGACAGTAATTAAAGAATATGTATGGATTCATTTAAAATCATGGAGATTAAATAAACATGTAGAATCTTCTAGACTGTTCCCATGGTCATGTGATGACAGATTGATAAGGTCACATGATGCAAAAAGTGTGTGATTGATCACATAGCTGTCACATGTTAGATTAAATATAGTATGAATTTAACACTTTTGAATAGATATTCCAATATCTAGTGAGGGCATCGGGCTTCGCTCCCAATTTACCAGGACAGAAATGAACAACCATGTAAAACTGGGAAAGGAACTCTGACCAGTGGGCTTGCCAGCAAGTCAAGAGTTTGGATATAGCAAAGTATTCAAGATTCTTGTGGTCTGTGACAACATCAATCAAAGTACTGGATCCTTCAAGGTAATGCTGCCAAGTCCAGAAATATTTGTGAATGGCAAGCAACTCCTTATTGTGTGTATTGTAATTGAGTTCCAGGAAAGAAAGCATGCATGAATAAAAGGCAACCAATCTATCATGCTTCTTGGTTCATTTCTGATCACTTGGAAACTTCTCACCAGTTTCTGCAAGCTTTCTTCTCATGGTGTTGCCAACCTTAAGGACTAGCCCTAGGACACAACACTAAACCTAGCTTATGAGTAGAGACTAGAGCAATCTTCCTGAAGGGAAATCCAACAAGAACTAGACTGGAGTTCTTGGGGCGTTGCATGTTCAATATATATACTCCTACATGTGTTTGTATCTATTTGTAAATGGTCTGTGCATAGGGCATAGGGTATGTCGTCATAGGTGGGTCATCATGATGTCATAGATAAGTAAACGAGTCTAGACTAGTTCTAGATCGCGGTAATTAAGTAGCCTGTACCTGGATCCTTCTAGAATCACAGAGATTAAATACACGTTGTGGAACGTTCTAGACTGTTCCCATGGTCACATGATGAAAGCATGATAAGGTCACATGACCTCGAAAGCACGTGATTGGTCACATGACTATCACATGTTAGGTTAAATAGGGGTCGAATTTAACATTACCCCCTTTCTATGGGTTGACTTCCAGGCGACTGAAGGTGGGAACTAACTCTGTCAAATTCTCATAAGGCTTAAATAAAGCATCGAAAGAAGCTTGCACCATTCACAGCTTCCATGGTGCATTTTCGTTCAACACATAAAAGTCCTTTATAGCCTCCTTTGCCAAAGTGAGGTTTGTTTCAGGCTCCCACGTACATTCTTCGTCACTGTATCCTTTCCAGTGAACGAGGAATTCCATATGTCGTCCTTTGAGGCATGAATCAATGATCCGTTCCACCTCCCATTCCTCTTGCCCTTCATCCGTAACCTGTACGGAACCCGGCTTGTAAACCGGCTGTCCTGGAAGACATTCCTTATAGGGCTTAACCTGGGATACATTAACTACCGGATGAATCTTCATCAATCTCGGCAGTCGGAGTTCCACGGCATTGTTGCCTTTCATAGTTATTACTTTAAAGGGGCCCAGCCACCTTTCTGTCAGCTTTTTTGACTGACATGTCGATCGAAGGTTCAGATTCTCAGTGCTAAGCCACATGAGATCTCCTTCTTTATAAATAGGACTCGTAGAACGTTTCTTCTCGTTCTGAGTCACCATCCAGTCGCTCACCTTTTTCAGATTGTCTTTCACCTGATCAAGGGTCATTGCGAAGTCTTTTGCGAATAAATTAGCCGCTGGGGCCTTAACCTCCTGAGGTTCTATTCCTATACGGGGTTTGTACGAACACATGACCTGAAAAGGGCTTTTCCCGGTAGCTGAGTGCGCTCGGTTATTATAATGAAATTGCGCCAGTGCAAGCCAATCCACCCAAGACTTCTATTTCTCTGTGGTGAACAGCCTTAAATACTGTTGTAGATCTCTATTCACACGTTCCGTTTGTCCATCGGTCTGTGGATGGAACGCCGTCAACATGCGTAGCTCGATGTTCAACATCTTGCTAAGATCTCTCATGACCTGGGACGCAAACTGGGGTCCTCAGTCGGAAATAAGACTACGTGGAAGCCTGTGCACTTTCCACATGTTGTCTCTATATAGCTTAGCCGTTTGAAGTGCCGTTACACTCTTCACAGTGGGAATAAATACTGCCTCTTTGGAAAACCTGTCGACTACCACAAGGATCAAGTCATATCCGTCGCTCGCTGGTAAGTCGGTAATGAAATCTGCGGAGATATCCTGCCACGGTCCTTCTGGGACAGGATTGGGATGAATCTTTCTGGCCGGCGGAACGTTGGTTGGTTTCATTCGTGCACAACGCTCGCATCGTGCACAATATTCTTTAATTTGTGATCGAACCCCTTCCCAATAATAATATCGGGTCAGAAGCTCAATCGTCTTGTTGGGTCCACAGTGTCCTGCCACTGTGGAGTCATGATAGAGGGTGATGACTGATTGCCGAAGGTCATCCTCTTCGGGGATGTAAATCTTGTTATTAACGACAATGAAATCGCCATCCATTGTGAACCCTGCAAGAGTTCCTTCCTTGAGTTTGCTTTGGGCCTTCTTTATTCGCTCCAAAGTCTTTTCTTCTTCACCTTTTATTTCGATCCTTTCTTCGACTGATCAAATACGTTCTTTGGGAATCACAGTTATTCCTTGGTTGTCGGTTTCTATTCCGATCATGTGATCCTCTCTTCTGGAGAGCGCATCTGCTTTTCCCATTTGGGCTCTAGGCTTTCTTATAAGAACATAGTCAAATCGAGATAGGTATTGTGCCCATCTCGCTTGTCGTCGATTAAGGTTCTGTGATTTCATGAAATATTGGAGATTGGCGTGATTGCTCCATACTTCGAATTGTGGCGCTCCTTCTAAATGATGTCTCCACTGCTCTAGCACCAAGATGATTGCAAGCATTTCCTTGTCGGCAATCGTGTAGTTACGTTGCTCGGGAGACATACTGTGTGACGAGAAAGCTATGGAGTGCCATTTTCTCTCTTTCTCTATCGAGAGAACTGCTCCGGTTGCGAAGTCTGATGCATCGCATTCTAAGCGGTACTGTGCATTGTCCACTGGGTAAGCGAGTACCGGTGCAGTGGTAAAACTCGCTTTTAATTGATCGAACGCGGATTGTTCCTTTTGCGTCCAGATCCAAGTCTTATCTTTTTTGGTCAAATCATTGAGAGGTCTAGATTTGATCGAGAAGTCCTTTACGAATCTTCGATAGAAATTCACTAGTCCTAAAAAGGATCTAACTCCTTTGACATTTGTTGGTGTTGGCCATTTGAGTATGGCTTTCACTTTGTCTTTTTCCATCTTGATCCCTTCCATGGATACTATCATCCCAAGGAATTCTACCTCTTTGACCTTGAACATACACTTTTCTGGCTTGATAAAAAGGTCGTTTTCTTCTAACCATTGTCACACTTCTAGTACGATTCGGTCGTGTTCTGCTTCATCGTCAGTTTTGATAAAGACCATTATGTCATCAATATATATAATGACACAGGCTTGCATGTCCGCGAAGATGTCGTTCATCATCTGTTGGAATGTGGCGGGCGAGTTGCATTGTCCAAAGTATATCACTAGGGGCTCGAATGCTCCTCGATAACATACAAAGGCACCTTTCCACTCGTCGCCTTCTTTGACTCGTACGTTGTTATATCCCCAACGTAGGTCCATCTTCATAAACAACTTCGATCCTTTCAACCGATCGATTAATTGACTAATGAGTGGTAGCGGATAATTGTTTTTAATGGTCCACTCATTAAGGTACTGGTAATCTTGTACCATTCGTTTCTTCCCATCCTTCTTGGGAATAAAGAAAACCGGTGAGGTTTGGAGAGACTTTGAAGGCCTTATATAGCCTTTCGCTAGTTGATCGTCAATGAAGGCATCAACTTCCTTTTGCTCTTCCACCGACATAGGGTAGAGCTTTTCTTTCCTAGGTATAAACCCAGGTTTGAGATCTATGGCGTGATCCCAGGATTTTTGTTCAGGCATTCACTCCGATGCCTTCTTGGAGAAAACTTCCAAGTACTTGTGGTATTCCCTAGGTACCATTTCTTCGACCGTAAGGTCCTTCTTAGGCGTCTCCAATGCCTTTATTGTTTGATACGTGTATGGCATATCGTTGATTTCCTTTTCTTCCAGTGTCCATACAAACACCGGGGAGTCCCGAAGGAAGTAGCACGTCCTTGGACATCTCGTGAGTTTGACTGTGCCTTTCTGCCAGTCGATCTCGGGGTTGTGTTTGGCCAACCACGTATATCCCAGTATCACCGAGTTCTTGCCTAGGTCGGTAACTTTGGCTTCTATCTTTTCTTAGTGTCCTTGGTAGTCGACGATTAACTCGGCAGTGTGAGTAATGCTGCCTGTGGAGTTCCTTGTTCCATCAACATTAAAAACTGGGATTGGTCGATCCAATTTCTTGGTGGGAATTTGTCTTTTCTTGACCCACTCCTTGTTTACAAAGATGCCGTTTGCACCACTATCTAGTAGCGCCCTTGTGGAGTTCATCTTCTGCTTGTGTGTGGCTGGTGCTATTTCCACATCAAGACAGATCTCCCTTTTGAGATTCATAGACCTGATGAGGATCCAGTCTGGGGTTTCTACCGTAATAGATACACTATTTTTTTGGGTTTTATTCTTGACCGAATTAAGCCTGCAATCCCATGCAGCAAGCTTACTTTCGTAAGTCCCGGTCTCGGTTGAAGATATACTAATACATGATTCGGTGTCTGAAATTGTCCTATCCTAGGAGTCGAAGAACTCTTGCTCTTCTTCTCCATAAACTTCTAAATACTCGTATTGGTTGCCGGGGCGCCGGAGCTTCGCTTCCGGGATCTCTTCCCCTTGTGGATAAATGTCTGTGTTACGTATTCTAGAGTCCTTTGCCTTTGTCACACCCAGATCGTGACTCAGGCTCTTCCTTTTCCCTTTTCCATAACCGCTAAGTCGGCGAAGTAGGCCTTTATCACCTCAAAGTCCATTCCATTTAGGGCCCTTAATCTGGCATCTCCTTTTGATGCATCAGATGCCACATCTGCATTCGATTGGTCCGTATCCCCAGAGCTAGTCTGGCGGATGCGGCTTCTACAGCTGCAGTCCTTGTGATGCCCTCCCCCAAGGAACTTGCACTGTTCACAGCGCTTCTTGGGTTTTGGGCAGTCTTTGGCGAGATGAGGTCCTTTACAGTTAAAGCACTGTCCTCTGCTCACCACATCGATGTCCATTGCGTCGGGGTCCCTACTTTGGCCTTGGTTTCGCGCATTCGTCATCCAGACGCGCCCCTGGTTGCGGAGGTCGAAACTCTCCATTGCGTTTTCAACCTTTTTAATTTCGTCCACATAATTGTAGACATCCTTCTTCCTTTTTCCATAAGAAGATCTTTCGCATTATTTCCTTCTTGGTGTTCTGTTCCAGGAATAGAACGCCTATCTGTTGGCTGTATTTGGCCTTTTCGTACCATGCCAGCCATTGGGTGAGGTAAGCCTCGACCCGCTGGTTAGGTCCTTGGCGGTATTTCGATAACCGCTCCGTGAACGTGTCAGCCTCATTGCCAGGCTGGAAACGATTTTTTATTTGTGTGGCCATTTCATCTGGCCCGGGCCATGCGTGATCTGATCCATTAAGGTACTTTTGGATCTGGAAAGAGGCCCACTCCCCAGCTCTGTTCTTGTCCTTTCTGTCTTTACTGCCTATACGGGACCAGATCACCAGGCAGTAGTCCTTGTTAGATGGGAATGCTTCTCGGTTCATCTCAAAGTAGACCCCCATCTTGGTCCACCAATGAGCAAACGAGTCGTAAGACCCGTCAAAGTGTCCTGGGTCTGGCACTGCTTCCACCTTCTTGTTTATCTTTACCTCCGGCCATGCGGTGGATGCGGCGGCGCCGAGCCTTGTCTCCATGTCGTTCAACTGGAGGGTTAACTGCTCTATCATCGCCAGCAGTTGGTGGGTGGTTGTGTTGTCTCCGGACATTGTTGGAGATGAGGGAGGGGATGCGAGAGGGTGTTCTGAGGGTGTCTTGAGGTCTGAGTCTTCGAAGTGGGGAAACGTTTCTCAGGGGTCCCACACTTTGTTTTATTACTTGGTTGAGAGCTGCTTCTAGTGCAGGCTCTCCTGGGACTCTGAAGAATGCTCGAGCTGGTTCTCAGGGGTTTCGTGTGTAGGGAAGGGGGTGAGAGAGGACTTCTGCTACCTCTTCGTAAAAGTCGTCGTAAAGTGCAAATGAATAATTGGATTCTTCCCGCTTGACCTCGGTCCTATCGAGGGGTGAAGGTGTATCATCGTTTGGGTCGCGTTCGACCTCTTCAGAGATGTAGAGCTCGTCTACTGGCTCAAGCTTCATGTAAGAAGCTGGGAACATCCTAATCAAAAACTTTGTTCGTTGTACGCCCAACGCTGCAGCCATTGCTGAGGTTGTTTCTCAAACGTACAGATGTCAGGTCAATAACCTTCCCGACTATCCCGAACACTACGTATGTATTGTAAAAAAGGAGATGGCCTCACGAGGACCAAGGATGTATCCCATTCGAAGAAGAAGGAGTTTGGGGCGGTTTTTAAACGTGTTTGACCTGCTCGAGGGTACCCCTGTGCCACCCTAGATAGCTAAGCACCTTCTCTGCCTCTAGTGGCAGGGACTACGTAAAAAGGAGGAGAATGGAAGATGTAAAGTAGGTCCGCTTGAGCCTGCGGTCCAGCTATATCCCATTAGCGCTAGGGGCCGCGTGTCGACGATGAGGAAGTGGAGGTTTAGCGGAAGTGTGGTAGGAGAGTGGTAGTCTAGTTCTAATGTTGCCAACCTTAAGGACTAGCCCTAGGACACAACACTAAACCTAGCTTATGAGTAGAGACTAGAGCAATCTTCCTGAAGGGAAACCCAACAAGAACTAGATTGGAGTTCTTGGGGCGTTGCATGTTCAATATA
>JBBPUP010000442.1:0-14388 GCA_038094735.1 Exsudoporus floridanus
GTTGACCCGGTTTTGTGACACTCCACTTGCATGGTCAGGCCGTGGTCACCGGTTAGCAAATTTTTGCCACACAGGCCTCAGCCCCAGTTCCAAGGAGTCAGGATAACAAATATGGGTCTTTCGACGATGACCGTGGGTACCCAGGGTCCGTAGTAGATAAAAGATGGAGATGGAACATGGGCGAAAAGGCATAAAAGGTGAATAAGAGCTAAATTGGCTCGATATTGTAACCCTAACCCCAGCGGAGCACGCCTTGGTATATCGAGCACATAACAGTCACAACGAGTATGGCACTCATGTAAGATGGCAAAAGCTTCCGGTTTTCGCCCAAATCTATAGTCACTCTCTTTCTCTCATTCCTGAAATCCCTGGTTTCTTCGTCCGCCAGGACAGGGAGCTGTGACGGACGGACGAGGTGCTGTCATTGTACATCGCGACGAGCAATTGTGAGCCATTCGCTTGTGTTCGAGAACGCCAGGGGGTTTGTTTGACTGAAACACAACAGGCCGGGGGTTCTTCGGGGTTCCGCGCGATTGATATTGGGGTATGCTGTCATTATTTTTCGTGGTCCAACTCACCCCTGTATGTCACGGTTCAGTGCGTGTAATTTGCTCTTTCTATTTCCATCTATACTACCGGGTCATGGCGTTGCTCATCCTTCAGTAGCGAGTCTTGCCTTTCCCTTGCCTTTCTACACTGGCAGTTGCGTGATCTTTGACTCTCAATACGTTGGTTGGTCTGAACGTGTCTTAAAACTTACACCACATTTACCCATGACATATTACAGACAACAAAACAGCTTCTGACGAACGTGTCTCTCCAACGGAAAATCGCTCGGCTCGTGGTGGTACGTGACACTCGTATTCGAAACCATCTAAAAAGAAATAGGTTTGTGAATGACCTCAGTGAAACTCGAGATGGACACAACTTTTGATCACTTTGTGTATACATGCCACGCTCCCTGATGCTCCGATTGTGAACGAGGACAGTGAAGTTCTTTTCTCCCCGCCTTGTACGTTACGGTGATGTGCTCTTCATCGTCCGGTCTGCTGCCTCCGGAGTGTGCAGGTTTTCTATGCAACAGATCAGGGACTCGGATGACACGTTGAAATAGCAGCATACCTGACCCTAGCCTGCGTAACTCCTGGAAGTAGTGCGGCATTCGCAGCGGCATGTTGCTGCACCTTTTCGATATGCCATTGCTTGGGATCTTTGTTGCCGAACCTGGCGGGATCCATCTCTTTGACCTCCTTTTCAGCTGGACCAGTAAACTTTACCGGTACAGGCGCCATGTTTCTCGATGTTCTGGAGCACGATCCTTCACACACACGAAGGGAGAGATTTTATAGGACATCTATCGACTTCAAAGTTCATGCGGTGGGAAAACTTTGTGACAAGATATCACAGCGCATCAAGGTGATATTTGAGTAGGCGTTGGCGGCCGTGTTCATCTTGGAGCATTTTGATGTTGGTAGACGTGCCAAGAATTGGTACAGCCTCGCCCGCTCTGATAGCTCCATGATGTCATTATGCCTACGTACTCGGATCGGATTCCAAACAGCAGTGGTCAATAAACGCCAGTTAGTAGATAACAACCCATCCTATTGCTCGACAGTTTGCCGCTGTTAGCAAGTGTAAATCAATATACGACCAACATGGAGACTATTCGGCAATAGTCTTGAAAAACGGTATTGAAACACTCAAAATATGTGAGAAACACACAATGTTCAGAAGGTGTTTCGAAGCAACGAGCGCTCTGGCAGCCATTCGGTGTCTCAAATCAGCGCCGTAGAATGACCATATGCTTCCTCTAGCTTGATTGACGCTTGCAGAATGCCCACAGGATGTCCGAAGCCTGATGCACATGCTCACAGGATTCCCCCCGGCCCGATTGGTGCTTGCAGAATGCCCACAGGATGTCTGCAGCCTGATGGTCGCCCATCGCACCAGGAGGCACGGCGAAGGATTTGCCAAACAGGTAGAGAGTTCGGGAAAAACTCGTGAGCACACGCTAGCAAATTTCATTTCGGAGAGCTATCGAAACACGCGGCTATTACATTGATGCAAGAGACAAAAAAAACATGGTCAGCAACTGAAGGCATCTTCCAACCAGGAATGAAGTTGCAACTCCTTCGCTGACGGTCTGGCCTCGGGGTCAAGATGAATACAAGAACGTATGAACTCTGCAGCCGACTGCACTTCATCTTCCGACAATACCCCATAATTCCGGAGTGCATTCTCGATGCTGGAAGGATAGAGGTCCTCTCGCTCGAACCGAAGAAGTTCACCTATTAGTGGTGAGTCATGAGTAGCTTGCGCTTCAGTGATAGCTGCTCGTACCGTTGTCGTCAAAGTATTCTTTCCGAAGCTGGGCATGTTCGAGTACGGCAGGGACGAAGGACTCGCCAGTTAATTCTAACATCTTCGCTAGATGATCGTCCTCTAAGCGCCATTCGTCTCCGCCATCTTCTGGATGAAAGAGCCAGTGGCCGACAAGTAGCTCAAAAGTCTTGGGTGGGGAGAGGGCTATCGATCAGCATGCGACCGGGTGTGGACATTAAACGTACAATACATCCAATCGACCATATGTCAAGTTTGGGCCCAAAAGACGACATCAGAATGACTTCCGGTGCCCGAAGCGAACGGGCTGAAAAATCATTAGCCGTTGGCTGCTTCCCTGCCCATTGTCCTAAGACGGGATGGCTTCATAATGAACCTGAACACTAAATATAACTTCGTACCTTGACCCAAGTCGACGAGCTTGATCATGACAGTTTCGGCGTCATGACGTGTTGAGTCCGGCGTGAACATATGTGGAATGGGCTGGGATCCCAGGATCGGCCACGGCCTTCCGCCGATGTTGATCTCACCTTCGATTTTGACATCTTCTGTGGATAGCAATGTTTCCACACGTTCGTCAGAGACGCCACCGAAAAGAATGTTATCGGGCTTGATATCTAAGGGCTGTGAGGTGTGTAACGGAAGCTCAGGTCAATAAACTCACCAGTGTGTATGATACCAATATCATGTAATTGCTCGAGCCCCTCAAGAACGAGCGCGATGATGTTCTTCACCCAGAAAGGAGGGAGAGCCTTTTTCGGAAATTGGCGGCGAAAGGAAGAGACATCTGAGGAGAGCAAGTCCATGACAAAACACATGTGTCGCCCGCGTGGACCATCGACGAAGAAATCGTCCCTGAGGACTGGAAGGGAATTTATGTCATCGCAAGCCTGAATGGCTTTGAGAAATTGAAGCTCCTGGATCTGGCCTGCGACGTGACGGGAGGTGCCTTCGAGCGTGAGGATCTTTGCTGCGAGGTATTTCCCCGTCCTATAATGTTGGCTAAGTGAATCGCTTTAAGCGCCGTTGTTGTGGGTCGCACTCTGTTTCAGCATCTTCGACAAGATATGTTGCGGAGAAGACGCCTTCCCCTAGCTTTCGTCGGAGTGTGTACCGACCATTTTTAAGTCCGAGACCGGGGTATACAGGGAAGTATTCTTCTCTAGGTGTGTGATCAGCCATGGAAAGATGCACGAACAGGCGTTGCTGGGATTTGTGATAACGAAGAAACAACGAGCGGACAGACAGTGGCCTCCGCCCGCCGCAACGAAGGCTACTATAAATCATCCTGCACAGCTGCCAAGGCAAACTCCGATCGCTTTCTTGCATTGAATTAGATCTAGTATTTTTTTCACACACGCAAAGAAAAGCAGTGTGGATGACTTTCCGCTGGAGAAATTCGAGTAGAATAGAATAAACTGGAGCTTTAATTGATTTTAAATGGCCGATAATTAAATAATCCCTGTATATTCTTCCCACATAGCTTCGGCATCACGGCGAGCCCAAATTTTAATCTCTATCCACTACATTTTTGCCAGCGGAAAATGTATCAAGACTATACTAATTTATTTTCGATCATGAACTGTGCACAAGCCAGCGAAAACTGGATCACACGGCCGTGATCCAGGGTGATAAATCCTTGGCATGGTCGAGCGAAACAGTACTGTCGTTTTCAGACGCAGGCAGGTGCTCCGTGGTGATCAGAGATCTGGGGTACCGGCATATAGTGCCATAGGCGGGCCCATCAATCAGGTTAAGGACATCCTGTGGGCATCTTGTGGGTATTGTGCAAGCGCCAATCAGGCTGGGGCCATCCTGTGGGCACTCTGCAAGCGCCAATCAAGCTAGAGGAAGCATGTGGTCACTCTACGGCGCTGATTTGAGATATCGGATGGCCGACAGCGCGCTCGTCGCTTCGAAATTCCTTCCGAACGTTGTGTGTTTTCTCACATATTTCGAGTGTTTCATTTCCGTCGTCGAATAGTCCCCATGTTGGTCGTGGATTAAATTTTATAACTTGCTAACAGCAGTAAACTCTCCAGCAATCGGATGAGTTGTCATCTACTAACTGGCATTTATCGACCCCTGCTGTTCGGAATCCGGATTGATATTCGAGTACGCATGCATAATGACATCAGAGCTATCAGGGTGGGCGAGGCTGTACCAATTCTTGGCACGTCTACCAACGTCAAAATGCTCAATCAAGATGTACATAGCCGCCAGCGCCCACGCAAAAATTACTTTCATTACTTTGATGTGTTCTGATATCTTGTCACAACGTTTCCCACCGCATGAAATTCGAAGACCATGGATATCCTATAAAACCTCTCCCTCCATGTGTGCAAAGGATCGTGCCCCCCAAATATCAAGAAACATGTCGTCTGTCGTCGTAAAGTTTACCGGTCCAGCTGAGGCCGAGATGAATAATTTGACAGCCAACGACTTCGACGGGGTGGATCCAAAGCAGTGGCATGTCTACAAGGTGCAGCAGTTTGCTGCCGTGAATGCCGCATCACTTCCTGGAGTGACGCAGGCTAGGGTCAGGTATGCTGCTATTTCACCTCGTTGTCCGACATCTCCCTGATCTGTTGCATAGAAAACCTGCACATGTCGGAGGCACCAATCCGAACGAGCCAGAGCACATTACCGTCTCGTACAAGGCGAGGAACAAAGACATCAACTCGCCCCAAGGCGGAGCGTGGCATGTATACACTGGTAGATAAAGGGTTTGTGTCCAGTTCGAATCCTATTGGGGTCATCCACGAACC
The DNA here is from genome assembly GCA_038094735.1 of Exsudoporus floridanus. Classification (NCBI taxonomy): domain Eukaryota; kingdom Fungi; phylum Basidiomycota; class Agaricomycetes; order Boletales; family Boletaceae; genus Exsudoporus; species Exsudoporus floridanus. The sequence goes on from JBBPUP010000442.1 coordinate 5,109, forward strand.
TATTTCTTTTAGAAGGCTCTGAATATGAGTGTTACGTACCACTCCGAGTCAAGCGAGGGATTTTTTTTTTTCTTGGAGAGACACGCTTGTCAAAAGCTGTTTTATCGTCTGTAATATGTCATGATCAAATGTGGTGTAAACTTTGGAACACGTACGTCGAGACCAACGGTGCAATGGGAGTCAAAGATTGCGCAGCTGTACAACTTGAAAGGCATAGGATGAATAGTATGTGCGTTGTGCTGAAGATGACGCCGTTGGTTGGATTATGGTAGACGAAAGGTCCAGGAAAGACAATTGGCAATCCCAGAGAGCACGAAGAAAAGATCAGGCTCGGAAGCGCCGTCGAGAAACCAAACCTCCAAATCGCGCACAAAGTCGACAAAGGATGGATGGCTATGGTACGGCGCGATAGGTTATCTCCGTTATATTTTGTACCGACGTTTTTTTCGTCGACCCGGAAGACTCGGTGTCGCTGAGGGTATTTCAGAATGGCGCCTCCAACGCACGTCGGACGACCACTTGCTTGGCCAGGTGATGGTCTGCAAACCTTTGTCGCATCCCACGACAGCGCCGTCAGGTCCTTCGACGTCTTGACAAGCTCTCGGCTTGTTGAATCGCCCATTCTCGGATCACAATACCCACTCTGTGATATATTGCTCCCTCATTGCTGCTTTCATCTAATTCGGCACGTCGTGAGCCAGATTGGAACACGGTGATCAGAACGTACTATTGAGGTTCTGCCTTGCAGCTCCGTATGCCAAGGAACGGTTCGCAGAAGCTGGGAATGGAAAATCCGATAGAAACTTGCAGATGAAGATCAATCTCAAATGAATCCTGATTAGCAGGTATCTAAATCAGATAACCCTGACTTGTTGCGCATTGAAGCAGCTCGATCCGCTGGGCAGATCATTGAGGCAGGGATACTTGCTTCTAGGCCAACGCAGATTTGATGATTACCAGTGCACGCAACCACCGGTGGTGGAGCGCATCATACCGTCTCTAACGCGTGCAGCTTTAATCGGAATCATTGGATGACGGTGGAAAGCATGTCACAGACGACGGGACACTTCTTGACGTGTTGACAGGCTACGTATGAACCGCTATGTCATGACACGATCCACGCGTGACTATTTTGTGACTCCCGTGACGAGGTAGTTTCACACTAGAATAAGTATAGGACAAAACGGAATGGACACCAACGAGCGAAAACGCAAATCTATGCGACAACAGAGCTACCCGGTAACAAGTACTCCTGGATAACGTTGATATTGAGGGGGGCGATGTGAGGACTTCGCTGCGTATCGCATGAGCTAGAGAATGGATACATGACAATTAATAACCAAGGAGACATGAATGACAATAGCTAAGGGGAACATGCTAGAAACATCAAATGATGTATAGAATGTATGATAAGTCATGGTCATACTCACGGGGGTTGGGAAGGCGGAATGCGAGGAAGAGGGATGTAACTACTTGAACACACAACAATGTATTGAGTTCTACACGGTGAAGACACTAACTGGGGTGCGAGAATGAGCCAGCCCACGTTGGTGGTCCATCGACGGACCGATCATCGTCTAGCGACGCGCTTGCGTTGTGGGCCGTCCTCTTCAACATCCATCGAGTCACCCGATTGGACGGGTGGTTGCACGTGACCTGCGGAACGTTGACTTCGTGTCCGCCTCCTTGAATTTCCAGAAGTGGAAGTGGCTGTCGAGGGAGTGCTGCTGCCAGAAGGCGAGAGCACATCTACGGCAGCCGTCGATGGGGTGGCATCGAGCATCATCATGACCGCGTGTCTGCGTTTCGCGCCTGCTGAAAAGTCGGCGTCAGGTAGATTGGGTATTGGGGTGATTGCGGGGACACGGAAGAGGTTCTCGGAGGCACCGAGGGGAGAGGAAGCGGATGATGTCAATGGAGTGGATGCAGCGTCGGAAATGTCTTTACGTGCAAGCGCCGGACGTGCTTTGGTGATGCGTGAATTGGCACTCGTGAGAGTTGGTCTAGAGACCGTCATAGTGGGTGACGGGGACATTGGGTGGTTTGGTAGATTGATGTTGTTCGACAAGACAGGGGAATGGGGTGTGAGCGGGGCAGGCACTGGCTGAGGGAGGGTGAGTCAAATGACAAAGTTATTGGATGGATGGTATCTCACAGGGCCATCGTCTGGTCTATAGGAGGTGGATAGTGCTGGAGATATTTTCTGAGAAGAGCTGGAAGGGAATGCATGGGCGTCCTTGGGTGCATCGGGGCGCGTGGATGGCGGGGTGACTCTCGCACGTTCACGGTCCTTCTCGCGTTCCTCGTCCTCGTCCTCTTCCTCCTCTCTCGACTTGACCGCGTCCATTCTCGCCTCTATCCAGTCCAGGATGCGACCGACTGTCATCTCGCCGCTATGTGCGTTGTGGTCGGAGAGAGTGATGCCGCCTGCGGAGACACCTTGCTGAATCATGATCATGAGATCCTGGCAGGCTGCTGCATATCCAGCATTGTATGCACGCTTTGAAGCATGTCGCGAGGATCTGTAAAGGGTTGTGATGCTGAGTGCGGCAGCTGGGGGAAGGGAATATGAGTGAGTGGGTTAGCGCGGTGGAACGGGGAGAACCTTTGAAGTTGTTGAGGAGCTCCTTTTCAGCCTTTTCAAAGTTGGATGCCGGGAGTGACTTTGCGAGTCCGTTCAGGTCGAGAGATTCCATCGCTGTCGTTGTCGTTGTCGTTGTCGTCGGGTTTGGGGAATATGACCATGCAGAGCTGGATCAGCGCAATAAATATTGGTCCGATTTCGCGACTATTATGGCATTTCCCGCCGTTGTCTCTGCTATCAACACACGAATGGACGCCCGTCAGCTCTGCGGTCGAGCGAGTCCGCTCGACCTGTCAGACTCGTGCATCCGCACCTCCTGGGCCGCGCTCGCCCCGGCCGTCGTCGTCGTCGCCCTCTGTCTCTTCTCCGTCCCACTCCCGCTCCCCGCCTCCGTCAGGAAACTCAGGTCTCCGTTGGACCCGTTTCTCACTCTCCGCGAGGCAGAGGCCTTGGATGCTGGTGAACCCGTCCCAGACGGCGTGGTCGATGTCACCAATACTACCGTCCCGCTCTGGCGCACGGTCGCACTTGCGTTCGTTGCACTCGTGCAAGCGCTCATGTGGCTCTCTGCCGGCGCATACATCCTCATCACTCACGAACTTGGTACCTGGATGGGTGTATGCGCTGTTTTGACTGGCTCCACCTGGGTTTATGGTGTCTCCAAACCCGTTTTTTGGCCCAAGGCGACTGCGCACCTGGATCTTTTCTGGCTCTACTTTGTCCATCTTGTCTTTGGTGTTGTCCTCCTTGGTGGTATTATCTACGATCATCAAGTCTTACATGTGCCTCTGGAGCCCCGCATCGAGTTTGCCTCGCTTATATTCAACGTGGTCGCTATCTTTATCGAGTTGGCACTCGTCTCTACAATGCCTTTGGAACTCCCACGCAGTCACATCAACAAGGAAGACATCGTAAGTGCCACGTGACCACCTCCCTTTGCCGTTAACCTGAGTATATGCGTCCAGTCCGTCAAGTATTCCCCGGAAGACTACGTTACCATCATTCAGTGGGTTACCTTTAGCTGGGTTTACCCGCTCATCAAGCGGGGCACAAACACGACCATGAATGAAGAAGACGTTTGGGATCTCAGCCCAAACACCCAATCCCGGCCTATCTTCGGCAAGTTCACTACCATCCGGTACGTTTACCCGACGCCTTTGCGCGCAACGACACTTTCTGACCATATTTCAGAGGGACATCTCTTCTCCGTCGCCTTTTCTGGGCAAACTCTTTAGATCTCATGTGAGTATCTCGCATCTCACCTTCACCTCTTCTGACCCTTGTCCTTCCTAGTGTCGACTTTTGCCTGACGTTTATCAGTGTCCTGTTCAACTATGCCTCTCCATTCTTCCTCAAGTGAGTGAATTTTGCATAAAAATAGTCTCCGCTAAGTTCAATCTTCAGGGCCATTCTCGATTCTATGAAGCCGGAAGCTACCGAGGAACAGCATGCACAAGCATACATATACGCGTTCCTGGCATTCCTTTGCACTGTACTCAAAGTACGTTTGTTTATCTCTTCCATGTATGGCGCATATAACAAATCTAAACACAGGCTGAAGCGGACGTTCAACATCTTTGGTTTGGTAGACGTGCTGCCACCCGCATGCGGATAGAGCTCATGGCTGCCATCTATGACAAAGCGCTCAAGCGGAAGGACTACTCAGGTGTCGTTGACAAGGACAAACTAAGAGACGACGCCGACAAGAAGGCCGGCGTCGTACCCTCCGAGAATCCATCCGGAGACGACCCCAAAGCTGGCGCCGATGTTGGCAAGATTGTCAATTTGATGGCCGTTGATGCAAATAGGATTGCCATGATGATTTCAGGAATGTATTTCATTTATGGAGGTAGGTCGGATAACGTGCATGATATGGGCGTTGGGGTGATAACTATGATTCAGCTCCTTTTGAAATCATCATCGCTTCTGTGTTTTTATACAAGTATGTCTTCTTTTGTATCGTGCATGTCATGGGCTCATCTTGCGCATAGCCTCCTCGGCATTTCTGCGTTTGCGGGATTTATTGTCTTGCTTTTCGGATGGCCGCTGAATAGCTATATCATGAAGCGCAGCATCCGCATTCAAAAAGGCGTTTCTACATCGCGTGATAAGCGCATGGGAGTTCTGAACGAGCTCATCAGTGCCGTAAAATTTATCAAGTTCTTTGCTTGGGAAGAACGATGGGTCGACCGGGCGATGGATGCGAGAGAAGTCGAAATGGGTTGGATGGTTAAATGTGTGTCACAGTTTCATTTGGGTCTGAGATCAACGGTTGAGCCAGTCTTTCCATGCGACGACGCTGCCCCGATCCAGCCCGCCTCAACTCGATCATGTTCACCACTCTCTGGATTTCGGCACCTATTCTCATCTCCCTCATTTCGTTCTTTGCCTATGTTTACCAGGGAAACCAGCTGACAGTTCCTATCGCGTTCACTTCCATCGCATTGTTTGGCATGATTCGGTACGACAAAGTTTAGTTTTGACTTGCCTGCATTCTTAGTGACCCTTTAACAGCCAGCCATTGAACGTTATCCCTGCTTGGATCGTCCAGATCCTTCAGGTAAGCTGGTCAACATTACCTGTCGATAACCATTTATTCACCTGCTTCCTTCTGTGATTAGACTGGCGTAGCACTGAAGCGCATCGAGACGTATCTCGGAGAGGAAGAAGTGACGGGGCAAGTATCGTCCCTCAAGCGTACTCGGGAGCCTGCAGATTCCCTTGCCGCGGATGACGGCCTTGCGATTGAGGGTGGCACATTCAAGTGGAATGAAGTGCCAGAGCAGGAGACAAAGGATGCGGGCAAGGGCAAGAAAACCGGGAATGGCAAAAATGACAAGTCCAGTCGGAACCCAAGCGATGAGACGGTTACGGTTGTCGATTCGGAGAGTTTGTCGGGCAGGTCTGGGAGTGAAGATCACAAGTTTGAGCTGCAGGATATCTCGGTGCGGTTTCCGGAAGGGGAGCTGACGCTGATCACCGGCCCGACTGCGAGCGGAAAGACTGCCTTACTGGTGAGCCCTTGTTCGCGAGGACGATGAACACGCTTATTCAGGTGGATATTATCTTAGCTGGCGCTTTTGGGCGAAATGACAATCATTGACGGAAAACTTATCATGTCTAAAAACACCTCCAATGTTGATGAACACGGAAACATGCAAGCAATATCTTATGCTGCACAATCACCCTGGTTGCGACACCAATCTATCAAAGATAACATCCTATTTGGCTACCCGTACAACGAGGAAAGGTATAATGCGGTCGTGGAATGCTGTGCTCTGAAACCCGATTTGGATATTTTCGAAGATGGGGACCAGACGGAAATCGGCGCAAGGTGGGTTTCCGTCCAGGAATGGTTGCAACATGTTGACCTTGTTGCCCAGGGGTGTGAGCTTGTCTGGTGGACAAAAGGCTCGGTGAGTTTAGAAACGGCGTGTATGGACATGGGAGGTATGCTAATTGCCGTTTCTAGTGTTGCGCTTGCTCGCGCTGTCTATGCTCGCACAAAATATGTCTTGTTGGATGACCCGTTGAGTGCCGTCGTATGTTCCTTATATACCCTCTCATTGGACGGTTGCTGAATATGTCATGGCTTATAGGACAGCCACACCGCGAGGTTCTTGTACGAAAAGCTGTTGCGTGGGCCGCTCCTCGCCAACCGCACGGTTGTGAGTTCCCGTTCATCCGGATTGAAATGTGTGTTTGATCTATTTGCTAGATTCTTGTTACCCACCATGTCGAACTTGTCCTTCCCGGAGCCTATTACCTGGTTCGCATGCTTGACGGTCGGATTGATACCCAGGGAACAGTGAAGGATTTGCGCGCCCAGGGTATTTTGGAGCATATCACTCAGGATTCAGAAGCAGATGTGAAGCAGGAAGAGCGTGTCGTTGCGACTGAGGTGCCTGTAGATAGTGTTCTTGCAGAGCCCGCCAAAGACGAGTCGAAGAAACCGAGGAAACTGATTAAAGACGAGCACAGGGAGAGCGGCGGTGTCAAGTGGACGGTTTATAACTCATATCTAAAGGCCTCGTGAGTTGCGTTTACCCGCTGACTCGAGGCACAGACAAGTTACTGACGTGATGGGTTCCCAGGTCGTATTGGACGTGGTCCATATTGCTCATACTGATCGTGTGTTCACAGGGTTTGGGTGTTACCGAGAAGCTTTGGGTTCGCGTGAGTATCACCGAATGACAGTCTGGTTCGGTACTGATTCATGTGGTCAGGAATGGGGTCAGGCGTATGGTAATGACACGACGGCCGCGCCGTTTTCCTTTGTCTCGACCACCTTAACAGAGAATGAAGCACTGATGAACGGCTTCGTCCCCTCGCACGACATTGGACACTACTCGAATCCCTATTATCACATTCAAGCCACCCACGAGCTACTGTGGTTCACTCTTCCGGATGCTAACGAAGACCCGTTGTTCTATGTCGGCGTTTACGGTGCGATCGGCCTCGTAACCGCGATTGTCAGTATTTTGTCGACGGCAGTGCAGTACACGGGTGCATTGAGAGCGTCGAGGCTGATTTTCAAGCGTCTGTTGGAGGGTGTGGTGAGAGCCACGATGCGTTGGCATGACGTCACACCCCAAGGTGAGTGCTGAGCGTGGAGCGCCGAATGATCGAGGTAGTTGACTTATGGGTGGCGATATAGGTCGTATGCTGAACCGGTTTGGCAAAGACATTGAGACGATCGACAATAACTTGGCCGGCTCGTTGTCAGCGGTGAACTCGTCTTTGGCCACCTTTGCTGCTGCCATCATCACTGTTGCGTATGTGTTCTCTTACTCTTTGGACGATGGACATCATTGAATTGTGTTTGGGATCGTAGCGTCGTGTTCCCGTGGTTCTTGGTCCCCGCTTTCGTTATCGGCTTCTTTTATCGCATGCTTGCCATTGGGTACTTGAACACGGGTCGCGATCTCCGTCGCATGGAGTCCAACTCTCGGTCGCCGATTTTCTCTGGGTTCGGAGAGCTGCTGGAGGGTATCGTCACTGTTCGTGCCTTCTCGGCGGAGCGTCGATTTTTGGATGATTTGCACAGCAAGATCGACGTAACGACAAAGGTTTGTGCTTTTCCTCTCCGCTCTGGACGAAGTTGACGCGCGGGCACATAGATGTGGTACAATTTCTGGATGACCAACCGATGGCTATTGCTCAACTTTGACGCGCTCGGCGGTCTGGCGGTGTTGATAACGACGTTGTTTGCACTCTCCGGATATGTCTCGGCTGGCACTGCTGGTGTTTGCATCACGAGTGCGATGACATTTACGACGAGTGTGTATTGGGCGTGTCGGTTCTGGACTGCTCTCGAGCTTGATCTAAAGTATGTTTCCCTATTTGTTCTAGCTGTTCCGTCTAACTAAAGTTTCTCGACCAGCTCCGTCGAGCGTGTTGTCGAGTACCTCGATCTCCCCCAGGAACCGCCTGCCATCATCGAATCAAACCGTCCGCCTGCATACTGGCCCTCGAGCACGAGTTCAAACCCGTTGATCAGTGTCGAAGATTTGGTGATCAAGTATGCCCCGGAACTTCCGCCGGTGTTGAAGAGCGTCTCGTTCCAGTTGAATGCTAAGGAGCGGATCGGTCTCTTGGGAAGGACGGGTAGTGGCAAGTCGACGTTGGCCATGAGTATTTTGAGATTCGTAGATCCAGCAGAGGGGCGGATCATGATCGATGGGATTGACATATCAAAGATTGGCATTCATGATTTGAGATCGCGCTTGGTGAGTATTGGGAATAATTTGAGTGCAAGAGGGGAAGGCTGACTGAGACGTATAGACGTTCATTCCCCAAGATGCGACGTTGTTTTCTGGGACACTGAGGGATAACCTGGATCCTTTCAGTGGGTGGTTCTAGGGTACGACTTATTGGTGCTTATGATTTGTTTTCACAGACGAACACGATGACGCTGAATGCCTGGATGTGCTCCACCGCGTTCAAATGCTCGCCGAAAGTGCCTATCAATCGCAACGCAACTCTCGGGCTCCAAGTCGAGCGTCCACGCCTGCCGAAGACGGCATCTCTTCCGTAGCGTCCACCTCCGTGACCGAAATAGACAACAAGACGACCATTTCGCTCGAGACCCAAGTCTCCGCGGGTGGTACCAACTTCTCACAAGGCCAACGACAGCTGATCGCAATGGCACGTGCGCTGCTGAGACGAAGCTCGGTCATTGTGCTCGATGAGGCGACAAGCAGTATTGATTTCGAGACGGACGCCAAGATTCAGGCGACAATTAGGGAGGAGTTCGGGGATTCGTTGTTGTTGACGGGTGAGTCCGCCGTTTTGACATGATCATCTGGATGTGTGCTGATGGAGCGAACTTTGTAGTTGCGCATCGGTTGAGGACGGTGATTGATTATGATCGGTTGATCGTGTTGGACAAGGGCGAGGTGGCCGAGTTTGATACACCGCTCAACTTGATCCAGAAAGAGGACGGGATATTCAGAAACATGTGTCTGAAGAGTGGGACGTATGCCGAGTTGGAGGGTGCGGCGAGGGCCAAGGCGGAGAGGGATGTCGTGCGTGGCTCGGCGAGGGAATATGCGGCAATGTAAAGTAGAGGAACGGGTGAAGAATGCAATCAAATTTCTCGGCCAAGATTAGATGGATTGGTTGCAATGATTTGTTGCGAAACCTGTTTCGTGTTGTGGCATCAATCGGTCATCGAAGCCATGGGAAGAGCTACTT
>JBBPUP010000443.1:0-12444 GCA_038094735.1 Exsudoporus floridanus
AAGTGAAGCGGCTATATATCTTTGGCCCATCAAACATTTTTAGCACGCTCACTCACCCCGGTTTTGGCAGATTATCTACAGATGTACATGTGACTTCCGGCGGTCTCGATCCCCTGATGCATATCCCGTTCATCACCGCCTACACGCGGGCGGTGACACCTGACCGAGACCATCAGCACCCTGGTTCGCTCACCGCTCGAGCGTGCTCCCACCATCCACATACTAAGTTGGTAAATACTCTCATACAGTCTCTTGTAGACTGTCTTTCAAGTCAGTCCTTCGAACGACGAGCGGCTCGTTTTGTGTGGCAACACTAGACTCCAGCCATGACCTCTGTCATTTTTTCTCTCCTCCTAACCATAGTCCTCTCGCTCTCTCAAGTGTGGGGCATTCATCCGAACACTCTTAATCCCGTCTCGATGGCGACGTGCCTGCCTGAGTATGGGTGGATGAATAGCTCGGACAACCGAAGCCCCTGTTTGATGGTTGCGTACGTGATCGCGGCATGCGTCGGGGATAGCAAGTTCTTCCATTTCCGGGATTTGTATGAGACGCTTACTTGTTTCCTGAAACTCGGACAGCTTGGACGCAACCCATTTTGCCCTCTGGGTACTCGTATAATTCACCGAATGGCACGACAGCCACTCCATGTTACTGGTAAGACCCTCTCGAGTTTGAGTTTTGACGCTGGTTCATGGGTTTCACAGTTCCTGGTCTTGTTATAACCTCATGATGGCTTGTACACTTTGCCAGAACCCGGCATTTACGAGCGACGTTACAAGGTGAGTGCTTTCTGTGTGACCTGTGTTGGCGTTTTGACCATTGTATTCGCAGTTGGCCCTCATTCTCCCAGAACTGTCCTTCGAGTTACACAGACCAGTGAGCGTTTGATGTGTTGCTCCGAACCACGGATCATTTCTGACCCCGCCAACCAGAAATTTCCCCCCGGGCTACGTCCTCGCGGATAATGCTACAATACCTTACTGGGCTATCATCAACCGTATGAGTCCTTACGTATGTCATGCTTGCATTCCTAACATTTGATGTAGCGGCGACTTGGTCGAACCAGTTGTTCAACATAGTACAGGCGCAAGGTTATGCCAACCAAAGTAAGCCTCTCTCCTACTCCCCACTGACCTTTTTTTCATTTCCACGCAGGCCAACCCGACTATAACCCCTCGAGCACAAGTTCAAGCACAAGTAGCTCAGGAAGTAGTACCAACGTCGGTGCCATCGTCGGCGGCAGCGTTGGCGGCGCTGTCGGACTCTTGCTCATCCTTGTCGGAGGCTACTTTCTGTACAAGCACAGACTCCGACACCATGTCAATGGCGCGCCTCTGATCCAGCACAAGCGCGCAGTTGTGACAAGTACGCACACACGTTGGCCATCGGATCCGTCCACGCTCTTTTCACCGACATCGATGGGCTCACCCCCCATGTCGTCCACGACCACGCAACAACAGGAGGTGGGGATGGGGATGAGTGTACTCTCGCCCCCCTTGTATTCGGCTTTCCAGAGTCCATCGCCTCCTCCCACAGACGCTGCATCGTTCTTTACGACTCCGAATGCTTCGGCACAGCGCACCCGTGCGATTCCGATGATCTAAATTCATGTATGTCATCCTTCGGCTTTCATCGAAAGTGCGTCGTGTATTCTGATATGCGTACACTTAGGAATGTGGTCTACAGCGGACTTATCGGCCGCCATCCTCTATCTCGATTTCGATAGCTTCCCCCGTGTCCGTCGCGCCCTGCTATTGTATGTGTACTCGGACCAAGATGTAGTATAACTATAATTATATCTCCTTCCCTTTCTGTCCTTTTTCTCTCTCCATCATGCTCCTAATTCAGCCAGTTTGTTTTCAAATTCCATAGACGCCGTGAACGAAAATACGTGGTTCAGCTCCCGTGCTGTACGTATGTATGTATGACCATCGGTAGAGGGGCAAGGCTTACCACGGATTTAACCTTCATTGCAGCCCAAGTAACTTACTAGCCAGCCGATCATCTCATATCGATTGCCTTAACGTCGTACCGTTACAATTCAGGTAATGGCCATCGTCTGCAGTTATAACCCTGTCATGAGACAAGACCGACCATGCAACGCACTTTCAGGCGACCGCTCCGAGTACAACTTATCAAGAGCACACGCAACACAACAGTGTCCGCAGACTTTGCGCAGCGCGGGGCATGTGTGCAAACGACTCGGAGTGCGTCCCGACTATGCTTTGTCGGTGACGCGACTGCTTCGAGAGAGACTCGACCTCCAGCAACGACGCAATTCAATGATGTCCGAGTGGGCAGCATTAATATTAATGGGGGAACCTCAATTGAGTAGTTTATCGTATCACAACCAGCTCCATTCAGTCCAAGAGCGAGATCCTCGGAAATGGTTAACATGAAGGAACGATCAAAGAATCGTCTAAACGAGCGTCGAAACCATCTTGGTTGAAACAGATTCGGTAGAGCGGATAGGGTCAAGTGAACTCGCTTGCAGGTTTATACCACATACGACACGGGAATTCCTACGGCCCAGACTCGCTAGTAGTACATGGTACACGCAAAGATGGCTGACTCGGAAGCGCTGACCCATCATAATAGGGTTAGCAACCTAAAGGCTCCGAACAATGCTATGCCATCATACAACAAGCCCAGGTTTCACGCCTGTGCTCTGATGCACTGTTGGTTGTCCACCCCGTCACCACCGTGCAGACATTTTGTGCCATCAAGACTCTCAATCTGCGCAAACGGGACGTATAATAACAACGTTTCAGTGAGGCGGTGGACCCGGACCTGTCACGATTGTGGCAATCATTCTAGCGGACAGGTTTGTAACACGTATATGGCAGGGGTACCGTGGCAATAGGTACTGTAATACCATTTAATACTTACGTGAGTCTGGTGTCCGCCCTTATCCATACTTTCCAGTTCACACCTCTCAGTTTCAACCCTCTCGATGTCGTTGGGACTGTTCGAAAGTCTCCCCACCACGAATTGGCTCCTCGGGTTCGCAGCGACGGTGGGGGCAATCGTAATTTGCTTGTACACGAGGCATCAGGCGGCATTGAACTCCAAGAATGGCATCCGGCTCCCGCCCGGGCCTCCCGCACGGTGGTTCTGGGACAACGCCCTACCCTCTGTAAAGTGAGATTGGTCACCTACGTTTGCAACTCAATAAATCTGACTCATCCCCAAGCATTGCACACACCCTCACAGATTGGGTCGCAGAATATGGCCCTGTCATCACATTGCGCCAGGGTAGTCGCATCATCATCATCATCGGGCGCGTGGATGTAACAGTTTTCGTTTTGTTGTATATCATGTGTGCTGATCGTGCGTGTGATGGCATGGCATTTCTGTTCGACGCTCTCGGTTTGTAACCGTCAATTTGGATGGGATAGGCTGCAACCGAGATTATGGAGAAAAGGGGCGCTGCGCTTGTGGACCGTCCCCACTCAATCGCCGCTAGTGAGCTTCTATCGAAAGGCTTGCGCTTCTTGCTGGTAGGCAGCGGCGAGCGATTGCGTCGGTACAGGAAGGCCGCACATACCCACCTGCAACCCAAAGCAGCAGTGGCCTATCAAGACATGCAACTAGAAAGTGCCAAGAATGTCATCACGGATATCCTTAATGACCCAAAGAACCACCGGAAGCATGCGCAACGGTGAGCATACTTTGGTAAACGAGAGAAGGGGCTTGCCTGAACCAACAGGAAACCTTGCAGGTATGCTGCGTCGGTCATTCTACGTTTGACGTATGGCAAGTCGACTCCGACATCGAGTGACGATCCGGAATTCGTCCGGATTCATCAAGCGATGAAAAACTTTCAGCATGCGATGCGTCCTGGAGCTTTTCTCGTGGATAGAATTCCCTTGTTGAAGTACATTCCTGGATATGGAAGCCAGTTGAAGCAATATCACGACTTTGAGATCCAACTCTACAGAGACCAAATGGACCGTGTTCGTTTGGAAATGGTGATCGTAAATTCGCTCGGCAAACTAGGTTATGACTTACATCAGGTACGGGATCATGCAGGAATCGAGTAAAGGTGGCAATTCATTCATGAGAATGCTTTTGGAACACACCGATAAGCATGGACTCTCAGCGGATGAGATGGCTTATCTGGCTGGAAACATGTTTGGCGCTGGATCAGAGACAGTATGTCGTCTTCGGTTGGGTAAAACATGAACTTTACTGACATGGTTTGCCGCAAGAGTGCGGTTGCCATCACAACCATGATTCTGGCAGCTGCCTGTTATCCGGGGACGCAAAGACGAGTTCAGGAAGAGCTGGATATGGTCGTTGGAAGGGATAGAAGCACGTCTCAACGCACTGGTAGTCATGGATGTCTAACGATGCTGCGTTAGTGCCTACATGGGAAGACTCCAACTCACTTCCACAAGTCCACGCATTTATATTGGAAGCTCTCCGTTGGAGACCCGTTACGCCTATTGGTGAATGTTTTCCAAGAAGGCAGATCACGAGATTGACTCCATCTTCCTATAGGGTTTGCACACCGCGCCACCGAGGACATCATCTGGGTAAATTGCTTATCATCCACTATCAGAGAAGTTTTGTTGAATCTGGCGATATTACAGAGAGGTCAATGCATTCCTGCGGGTGCAACTGTAATTGGATGTCACTGGTAATAATCTGGGCGTCCTCTGTTCGTGCTAAGTAAACCGCTGATTTGTGATTGGTTAACCTAGGGCCATTGCCCAGGATCCTGTGGTTTTTCCAGAACCCGAGAAATTCGATCCCCAGCGATGGATTGATGACAACGGGCGGCTCCGGAACGACATGTGCTCCTACCCGTATGGCTTTGGCCGGAGGTAGGACCTTCAATGGTTTTCGGCCCTGTTCCTGACGATGTCGTCCATAGAGTATGCCCGGGACTACATCTCGCGAACAAGTCGCTGTATATCAATATCGCACTCTTACTTTGGTCGTTCCGCATTGTGGAGCGACCTGATGCACCGATCGACCCGACCGATTATTCGGACAACGTTGTCTCGCATGCAGCTCCATTCGATGTAGAGTTCATACCTCGGATAGAAGAGGGCCAGTTGAAGGAGATGATGTCCGAGTCGGTGATCTAGTAGACGAATCAGCTCCCTTGGTCACTGTAGTCTTGTAGAGTAGTGGGTTCGAGGGCAGTTCCTCGATGTTGTGCATCAGAGAAAATCTGTTGTATGAGATTCCCTGGAGAATACATGTATTTTGTACTTTTGCTTCGTCGTGTAAATCAATTATGAGCGTTGCAGATAGTATTCTGGCAGGCTATGACCAGCAAGAGACAAGATCACCTACCATCGAGCCGGATTGCAATCACCGATCGACTGTCACCGTATGGACTAGATGGGTTCAGGTTTGTATCAGCAATTAAAATTTTCAGACTAGTATGAAGACTCTTGACTGCTTCGGGATGCTCAGACGACGATCTTCTAGATGGTCAGAAGAAATAATATTTGTGGATCTGCCAAGTCTTTATTGGACTTGTCTGCGTGGGAGTTTTGACAGCTGCTAGAGGGCTTCGCTCTGGTCGCAGACGCGTCGGCTCATCATCGCGAAGGACGACGGCAACCACAGCTGCGTCGACGATCAGGGTCCGCGAACGATTTTGCTCACCCAAACCACGACCAGCGACGATCCAACTCTCGCCCGCCAACATGGCAATGACGAATGGGAATGGCTCAGCGCCGCCATTGACAAGCTCCACCTCCAACGGCGTGCCTTCCCATGACGGCCCTGTCGATGCACCTCTGCCGTTTGATGTATCTCTTTTTCGCCCGTACCTTCTTTCGCTTTTGCCCCCGGTGCTTGGCGCGTACCCGGAAGAACTCATATCGCTTTTCGACGATGAGTTCGACGAGAAGGTGTCGAGGTTTGCAGCGGACGGCGGGGGCGTCATATATGTCGTCAAAGTCAAGGAAGACACAGAAGGTGAGGTGTAAGCTTGGCTCTAGTTCGACCCCGATCTAACACATAACAGAGGATGCCCCTCCAAGATTCTACTATCAATTCACCTCTCAACTCAGCTACTCCCCTTCAAACATCACCTCGCTAGCCCTCATCAAACGCGGTCCAACACTAGATCCACTCGCTCCTTTGGCTACCCAGCTACATATACTGAATTTGTTTGGGGGTGAGGAGACGCCATATGAGAGTCTGCATGCCGTAGTGAGTTGTGGTGTAAAGCCGTGGTTTGATGCGTTTGTGGGTGCGCGTGGCGCTGGCAAGGACGGGGACACCAAAATGGGTACGTAGGTACCGTCGAAGCCGTCCGTGCTCAGCTGATATGCGTATAGGAATACCCATGACGAAAAAGAAGTTCGCGGAGCTCGAGTTGTCCCTCCTGCATCTTCAACAAAACGTCGAAATACCGGAAACGCATCTTATAATCCATCCTGTCATTCAGAGGGCTGTTGAACAAGTCCGGTGGTTTTCCTAGGCGTTTGAATCCCAACTGACTCGCATTAAAGGCCCAAGCGATAGGTCAAAGACCCAATATTTCGCACATACCTGCAAAGTTTCTCAATGATAGCTCTTTCCTTAACACCCTACATGGGCATGTGAACTCATGGATCAAGTCTATACAAGCGGTCACAAAGCTCACTCGCGACGTGTCTTCTGGCACTGCTTCACAAGAAATCAATTTCTGGTTGAGTTTGGAGAGGGCATTGGAAGGAATCGAAGCCCAACTACGGACGGAAGAAGTGAACATGGTCATGGAATGCCTAAGAAACGCAAAACGGTTCCACGCGACGGTCAGTTTCATTGCGGACACTGGTTTGAATAGTTCTACGGATCTTGGTGAGTACTCACCGGACGCTCTTGTATGAAGTGTATGTGCCTTATCGATGCATGAACCAGTCCACAAATACAATCAGTTGATGAAAGACTTTCCATTGAACGAGCTTCTCTCGGCTACAGACCTTGACAAGATTCAAGAATCACTTATATTGATTTTTGGACACATTAACCGCAAGCTCAAGCTCTCACCTTACCCAATCCGACGTGCACTTCCTCTCGTGGAGGCTATCTCTCGGGATTTCAACGACCAATTACTACGTGTCCTAACATCGCATCGACTGCCATACACACCATACGAGACATTCGATCGATTACTGTCCCAAACGATGAACATTTTCCGTACTTGGGACGATCTTATCAAGGAATTCACGAACGTTGCCCGTGAAGTCACGAGGAGACGATCCGAGAAGTTCATCCCAATCAAGGTGGTCCCTGCGCATGCCAAGTTACAGGAACGGACGAGGTATCTAAAGGATTGGCGGAAACAACACGAGCAGCTTGCAGTGATGACGGGTCCGACGAAGGGGTTGGGCAGTGTTACCAAAGAAGTGGGAGGAATGGATATGGAAGAGGAGGTGAAGGAGGCATACGAAGTAGTGAAGCGAATCGATGTGCTGGATGTCTCTGTTGGTGAGTCCAACTTTGCATGCTTGACATGAACATGTGGCGTTGATCCTTCCTACAGAGGGCACCGAAATCTGGGTGGCTGCTGAAAATGCCTACAACGAACGAGTGGCAAGGGTGGAGAACCAGATTATTGCGAGGCTGCGCGATAGGCTGGGCACTGCACGTAACGCGAACGAGATGTTTAGAGTATTCTCCAAATTCAACGCTCTCTTTGTTCGACCCAAGGTACGCTCCAGTCTTATATCTTGGGTACATGTCAATTATCTCCATTCCCTAGATCCGAGGTGCCATCCAAGAGTATCAGACACAACTTATTGACTCCGTAAAAGAGGATATCAAGCGTCTACACGATAAGGTCAATGTTGAATTTCTTGACCTTGGACGTGCCACCGACATCTTTGCCAGTTCAAAACTCAGTACCGATACTCGGAAGCGTATCACATGTCCCAAATGCGCGACCTTCCACCAATAGCTGGGGCTATTATCTGGGCCCGGCAAATCGAGCGACAACTCTTGACGTACATGAAACGTGTAGAAGACGTCCTCGGAAAAGGATGGGAACTCTATGCCGAGGGTCAAAAGCTTCAATCTGAATCTACTGCTTTCCGCAAGAAACTAGACACCCGACCTGTCTTTGAAGCTTGGCTACACGATATCAACCGACGAGACATGGCGGTCAACGGACGACTTTTCGAGATAGTACGATTGCGTGGTGGAGGGTTCCAACTTGCGGTCAACTTTGACCCTCAAACGATTACCTTGTTCAAGGAAGTTCGAAACTTGCTTTGGCTCAACTTCCAAGTCCCACACATGATTACAAATATGGCAAAGGACGCCAAGAGGGTGTATCCCCACGCTGTATCGCTTATGGAAACGGTCAGAACGTATGGACAAACGTTGGATTTGGTGGAGCACAATCAAGGGATCGAATGGCTCGTTGCCGAGTACCGTAACGAAGCTCAGAGGATGGTTGCAAAGGGTATGTTCTCTGTTCTGTTGCGCTTGCACACCCGCTAGACTAGGACTTCCCAGGCATGAGCATCCGGTGGGATTACTTTGTGAACCAATATGACACGGCCCGTTTCGTGTCCGGTACCGATGGGCGAGACAACAGACATATCCAATTTGTCCGCGAATTTGCTAGCGTGGTTTCAGTGTTGCAAGACAAGACGAACAACGTGATCGACTTGTATCGGGACATCCTTCGGGCGGTAGAAGACCTAGCAACATGTGCGTATACCCACGAGGCCTTCTCGGAACTTTTAAGCAAGATTCAGGCTGCGGTACGGATTTTTATCACCATCGCAAACGTGCCATGCTGATCTTCTGTTTTTCCCTCGTTCTTTCTTCAGATTGATCGTTTGAACTTGGAAGGTTATGCCAATTTGGAACATTGGGTGGCGGAACTGGATAAGCGAATAGAGGGTATACTGTTGCAGCGTCTCACGCACGTCATTCAAGTCTGGTGCTCCGAATTTGATCGGACGGACGACGGAGATACTCGTCGCGATCCCCTGCCTCTGCGTGACATAACCAACAAACGACGAGCTGGGAAAGGTGCTCGGGAAGAGAAGGTCAGTGATCTTTCGTCATATTTTTGATGACATGTTTACGGGGTCTCCGCAGATGCTGGAAGGAAGCATGGCTGTGAAACCTATCGTGCACGAGATTCGAATACAGAACCAAGTCATCTTCCTCGACCCTCCAATAGAGTATGCTCGTTCGACGTGGATCAAACAACTGCATGACTGGCTTGGTAAGTGTCATCTTGGCCCGTTGCCATGGCAATGCTGAATCTACGTACAGGCGTTATTTGCCGATTACGCCGTATCCAAAGTTCGAGATATGAGATTGGTTTGCAGATGCAACGGAATCTCACCTCTGAAACGACGTATACTTCTCTCGTGGGTAAACTATAGCGGCTGCGCTTGCTTGTCTTGCTGACAGGTGCCTGTATAGCTCACACACTTTTCTGACAATACGCTAGAGCGGCCATTCGCCCTCATCGAACTCAAGGTCCAGCAACTGAAAGATTACGTCGCCAAATGGCTTCAATTCCAATCCCTTTGGGACCTCGAAGCCGAATACGTCTTCAACCGACTCGGAGACTCGCTCGCACACTGGCAACAACTCCTCACCGAAATCAAGAAAGCGCGCTCGACGTTTGACACCTCGGAGACGCAGCGCACGTTTGGCGTTTGTGTCGTCGATTACGAACAGGTGCAGGCGCGTGTGAATGCCAAGTACGATGCGTGGCAGAGGGACATTTTGAGTCGGTTCGGTGTTAAGCTAGGGAATGCGATGAAGGAGATGCATGCGTCGATCTTGAAGGCGAGGAACGAGCTCGAACATCATTCGATCGAGGGCTTGGTCGGCGGTGGATCGAGGCGGTTCTAAAGGAGATGCCACGCCGCCAAGCGTACGTGTCACACTTGTTTGGCTTCGTCCTCGGTCTTTTTTTTTCGGTTTTCCCTCGTTTATGATTCTCGTTCGTATTCTTTCTTTCTTTCTTCTTCCTAGTCTTTTTTTATATACCTGCTCTGGATCCAGATCTGGGCCGCCCCCTCTCCACCCCGTCTCTTCGTTTATACGAATGTCGACGACATCTCGCTCGTTTTACACATTTGCCCACCCACGCTTCCTTCATCTTTGGCATGCCTCCTCTCTTTTTCACCAATGTCTACTGTATCGGCTACGTATATGATATTTGATGTAATCCGCGGAATGAACGCTTTTTGGATGACTCGTTTTCCTTGTGCATTTCAATGACGCTTGAGCGACATGTCAGTTCAAGAAACAGGATTTACATATACCAGTTGGATGGTACTATTCGTTCGTGGTGGAATAATGCGCTACGAATAAATTACTTGCAGATCCTACCTAGACCTCCCCCGGTTGAGCGAGCACAGATATGATCAAAGCGTCCAAGAAACGTTGTTGCCCGGACACCTCTGATAGCTACCACCTCGTCACGTCCGCCTCCGCCTCGCCAAACATACTCGTCTTCTTGATCGAGAAGTCTCCCCACGCGCCTTCCTCATCCCCATCACGCTCATGATAATACTCTGGAAGCTCGCGTCGCAAAAAACGAAGAATGTGTTTGTTGATCTGCTCGAACTCGAGGAGGAACCCGTCGTGTCCGTCCGGGGATGGAATGACGACGAGTTCTGCGCCAGGGATGTGTGTCGCGAGTTCGTGCTGTTCGGTGGGTGTGAAGAGACCGTCCGTTTCGATGCTGAAGACGAGCGCTCGGGGAGGGAGGGAGGCGAGGATGGCGGGGAGGGCGGCGGCGGACTGGGCTTTGGTGGGCTGCGAGACGAGGTGTGCGTCAACGTCGGTACGTCCCCGAGCGAGGTCATGTGTGTCCATCTTGCGCGTAATGTGAATATAACAGTTGGCGTCAAATCGGGCGACGAATTTGGCGCCCTGATAACGGAGATAAGACTGAGCTGAGAATACGGGTGGGGATGGGGGTGGGGGCGAGGGCGAGTCCTGGGTGTGGTCGGAAGTGGGTGAGTGCGGTGACGTTGGGGAGTGTTGTTGGGACCGTGGGCGGGATGCGCGCTGGTGTCCTTCGTTGTGCGCGATGAGCGCTTGGTCAGTTTCCGAGAGTACGAGGGGCGGTGCGGTCGTCTTCGTGGGGGAACAGGCGTCAGGGCCCGAAGCAGGCGGCACCTGTGGACGTCTTCCAAACCTGCTCTCAAAGGAGTCGCGCGAGCGGTAGGTGAGCAGGGCGGTCATGCGCGCGGCGGCGAGACCAGAGGACGGCTGGGAGACGTAGTAGCCGTCTTCGTAAGCGGGATCGCTGTAGATGCACTGGCGCTGGGTTTCCCCCCAGCTGATGCACCATGCCGAGTGTCGGGCGGAGGTGGCTAGGGGGATGATGTGGCGGATGTACCCAGGAGGACTGCAGAGCGGCCACTCGAGGACGGCCATGCCGCCCATGGAGCCCCCTATGGCAACAGCAACGCTTGATACGCCGAGGTAGTCTAGCACCTGCTTGTGTAGTCTGTCGGCGTTTGAGAGGTAAGGATGTCATGATAGGCTACACATCGCGACGGAGGGGTGAATGGGCTCACCGAACATCATCGCGCACGGACGTCTGCGGGAACTCTGGGCCGTACGGGCGGCCTGTGTCCGGGTTGGACGTAACAGAGGAGGCCGTGCCGTACGGCGAGCCCAGAACGTTGGCACAAAAAATGAAGAACCGATTGGGGTCAAACGCCTTTCCGCGGCCCATGAGCGGACCCCACCTGTGACATGTTCAAAATAAGGACGAGGAGGCCAAAAGAAAAGACAGCAACGGACCAGTCCTCGACGTCGGCACTGCCGGTGAAGGCATGGCAGATAACCATGACGTTATCTTTGGATTTGTTGAGACAACCCCACGTTTTATATGCGACGGGGACGTCTCTCAGAAGACGACCATTTTCGAGCTTGAAGGTGGGCACGACATGGATGGACTGGTCGAGGACGAGTGGTGCGACGGGCATGCTGGGCTGGACGGAAGACCAAGTTGCTTGACAGTCAGCATGACGCGATCGGCTCATTATGGACATACAGCGGGCGACGTGGCTGTGCAGTGACTCGGAGGGGGTGGTCGTTCCAGTGTCATATCTTCAAGTAGATACAGTCGGAAAAGGACAATACAAAAATTCCCTGACGAGTTCTCACCAGCCTTTTTTTCGCCATCTATCTCTGTGTGCGTGGGCTTCTTCTACCGCTCTCTTATTGTATACATCGCCGTATCCCTCGTCCATGCCACCATGGATGGTGCTTGGTGTTTCGCTACCTGCTAGTTCCCGCTTTTTCCGGCGAATGAGGGCCAGTGCACGTTCGCGTTCCGATGACTCTCGATTCAAACGAGCAGTTGTTGGGTCTGGGGGTGGAAGCGCAGCTGGGGGCTGGTCAGACCGGCGAGACGAACGATGGTCTCTGAAACGTGCGTTATTTGGGGGAAGTGATGATTGCGAGGATGGGCGAGTGGCCAATTGTCGCGTTATG
>JBBPUP010000444.1:0-20683 GCA_038094735.1 Exsudoporus floridanus
CATACTTCACCCGGTGTTTTGTGAATGTTTTTGTGGTTCTTTTTAATTCGATTTAAGCCCCCCCCCCCCCCCCCCCCAAAAAAAAAAAAAAAAAAAGAAAACTCTCCTCGATGCTTCCCTCTGCGTAACAGTAAATGCATGATAGGAATTCCTCGGGGGATACGAGCCACGACACGAGGTGACGGATCGATTGGGCTCGAAGAATTCTAGAAGAAACCGCGTCGATAACGTACGGTGGAGAGCGCCCCCTCCGCTGCGATCGAATAAATCGTTCTTATGATTCATGAATCGTTTAGACCACCGTTCGAGTCGCGGAGGAGATGAGCAATCGACCGTGGAGGGGTTTTTGGACGAAAGCGGGTAGGGCTCGTCTGCGTCAAGAAGGGAAGCGCCAAATGTGAACGTAATGAATATAAACCATATTACTCTAGTACCCTCATACAGATATGCGCGTATATACCGTGACGACAAATCAGGGTATAGAGCCATTTGCGTGCACAGTTGGCCAACTGCATACAAGAGGAACCATAGATACACAGAGCAAACCTCTCGAGCGATGTGTACCCGCACGTTCGCTCATTCCTCGTCCTCTCCCAACGCATGCACCGCATCTTCTTCCTTTGGCACTGGCGCGTACCACCTGGACGCATCCCTTGGACTCGTCAACTCGATTTCACCATTCAAAGGTGCGGAAAAGACGACATCGTGCACATGTGTCGACGTGTCTGCGTTTCTCCCCGATGTCGAGTAGAGATTGAAAAGGAAGAGCGTGAAGAGGTACAATAAGAAGGCCAGACTTTAAGAAGAAAAGAGCGAGGGAGACACGGTGAGCATACAGACAGGCAGGCAATGGAGGGAAAGACAAACGCACCTGTACATCCCAAGAACGTAGGTGACGTGGTCCATCTCCACATCATGGACAGCCTCCAATTCTTCGTCCGTGGCCGACATGAACAACAATCTACCCAAGAATCTCAACAATCCAATGAAAACATCGATGGAGAAGGGTGAGCTTACCCTGACGCCACGAGTAACTAATCACCACCATACCAAAAATACAGTCGTCAGAAAAGAATGGGGTCAAAAGCGATACAGCACACGCACGAATGGTGGCAAATGGCGGAACGCACGCGCCGCCTTTGCCTTCGACTTTGATTCGCTATGTGCATTGATCCCCGATGCGAGCGTGTGCTCGCTTTCGTTTCCATCGAACGATCCTGTTGACGAGCTAGTTGTTATGAAACAGAGGTCGATGATCCGCGCGAGTCCCGCGAGCATGAGCGTGTATCCAAACATCGCGTGTACCTTCGCAGGAATACGTCAGCGCGAATGGGATCAGGCTAGTCAGAACGCGTTCACTTTAGTAGATAACATGAGTGCTTGAGCGTGTTCTGACATTGCCCAACCGGTCAAGATAATACTAGCATAAAAAATGGTATTATAATTCTGATCTGCCAGAACGAATCTAAGATGACGCACATCAAACCCGGGACAACATTTCTCTGAGATAAATGTTCAGCTGGTAGATTCAGGTTAAAATTGGAAGGTAACATACCTGATTGTTACGGGCGAGGTAGATGCCTAATGCACCACCTGCCCACCAAATCACTCCCAATACACTTGCATCACGTGTAAAACAGGGAGAGAGGAAGAGACAAAGCATTACGTACGTATGTTGCATATCCTTCACGGACCACCCGCCCCCGTGATGCTCCGTAAATGTGTTCACAATACCCTGCAAGATAGGTGGTATATAGTATGTCCTCGCTCTAAAAACCAAGAAACAAACCCAGAGCATAATGACCCACGAATCCCACCACTCTGGACTCCGTCCGCTCTGACGCACCCAACTTTCGCCGACAACCAATAGCAGGGCCATGATGATCCCATAACCAATAAATGAGCTTCCCTAGGGTAAAATAAGTGTGTCATCCTCGCGAGGGCAACTTTCCAAGTCTTCTCACCATGATGTAATGCGCTGCACACTGCCCCGCGCCGTCTTCGCCACAGAGACCCCTCAGCACGATGACCCCAAACAAGCCCTGTACCCATCCTAGTATCGGCCAAACACGTCCGAGAATTCCGTGTGCACGGACAGCATACGGTCTTAGCGTCCTTTCATTAATATGTAGTTTGAGATAGATGCCAAGGGAGAGCTGGGCAAGGGTGGGGAGGAGGAGCCAAGATCCGAGGGAGCCATGGAAGGAACGGGTGAACTGTCTACCCCCGTGTGCGTGTCCGAGAATTATACCGGCAAACGTCAGTGCGAATGCTAGACTCTGTGCAGGTTGGGTTCGTCAGAGGGAGGCAGGGTGAAGGAGGTGGAACAACTCAACTTGGAGAGGGACGTGCCAACGACTACGGGTGAGGCCAAACACCATGCCGATGGGGAATAGAATGCCCCACACGAGGGCTTGGAGACCCATGTGGAGGTATAGGATGGCATCTAGCGGTGCATGCAGTTGTTCTTCGGATACTTCGTGGTGTGCGTGGGCATATGTTGGGATGGACCGCGCGAAAATGAGGAGAAGGGGGAGTGGGTGGTGGATTTTGGTCGTTGTCATCGGCGAGACGATCGTTCGGCCTGGAAAGAGAAGATGACCGACGGCGTCAAACCGGAGGGCGATTGAGTGGACGATGACAAATGGTATAATAGGGGCCATTTGCTTGTTATGGTAATTTGGACATCCTCACCGAACGACGCTGGGATCACGAAGGGCCTTACAGTCTGCTTTGTCCTGAATCTTCGAAGCTTGGGTTCGTTGGCAATGACCGACCCTATGACGAGCGATTCGAATTGACCAACAGTGTAGGCGGGATTGTGCGGTTGCTCATACGGTGGGCCATAGCAAGATACTGGTTGATAGCAAAACGTTTGACATGCTGTTCTGGGTAAAGAAATTCCAACGAGTGTTGTGTTTCGCGTTGACCGGGGCGACGTGCGAGGTGGAGGTTGAGCGCGATTCGGACGGGTGACACACGCTTGACCGAGTACCCCACGCGGCTGTCAAATCATGTTTACTAGTCGCCATACATTGCGCTTCGCTCGCCGTCGCCTACCCGAAACCCGACATCCCAATAGAGCTTTTATAAGCGGGTCCTCCATCAAGGTGAGTCGATGTTATCGTGCTATTGGCGCATACGCCCATTGAATTATCCAACAGTCCCTTCAAGATGCTTTTCGTGACCCATCATCCCCGTTTCACATACCTCCTGGGTCCACTGGCCCTGCGTCCCCAGCTGAACCCCCCACCGAGTCGCACACAGTCAAGGAATCCACCCCAATACTCACCGCTCAAGTGAGCGGGGGTAGTGCCTCCCAGGATGGTCAACTCCACCCCGCTGTCCAAGCACGCGCCAAGTTAATCTCACTCGGATACGACGCACCTTCGCTCTGGGAGCAGAGCATTGTTTGGGGACATCACGATGCCTTTCGGTACGATTATGTTCGTTCTACCGTTACTCACACTGAAAGTATAATAGACATGTGAACAACGCCCACTACCGTAAGTCTAAGTTTTGCTCATGTTGGGACAAGCGAATGTTCATTGTAACATTTGCTCACAGTGCGGTTTTTCGAGTCGGTAGGCTTTTGTTGAACATCCGGGGTACAGGCGTCTAAATTGCAATGATAATATTTAATATGGATCCAGGGCCGAATGCAGTGGGTCATTAGGGTAGGACACCTATTGGGTGGTGAGAAGCGTGCGCAAGCCATGCTCGCAGGGCAGGGCGTCTCCCTTATACTCAAGTCTATCAATGTCAACTTTAGGCGACCTGTCACCTTCCCAGATTCCGTACGTGTATTCTTCCGCTTTCTAGCACATTCTGAAAACGACATGTACACAGTTACTCATCGGACACAAGGCCATCGTATCATCGAGCCGTACCCAGTTCACGTTGGCTACTGCGGCTTATTCATATGCTCAGCAAGCAATCGTGGCGGACTCTGAAGGGGTGATTGTGTGGTACGACTATGATACCCTGAAAAAGTGCGATCCAGGTGATGAGACATGGAGAGTACTCAGAGAGATGCTGGGTTCAGAAGTACGAGAAGGCCAAGGACGGCCCGGGAATGGCAAGTAGAACCATACGCTAACTAATTAGCCGGTAGATAGATCATGATGGTACTTGGTGGAAGGCTCGTGAAGGTGGTTGATTGGATAAGCAGTGACCACGTGCCTGTCTTTATGGCCGGTGTTCTCCAGTGAAGGTCTGCTAAGGACGCGCGTCCTCCACCAGCTTCAGCTCAGTCAGTTCTTTCTTCTTAACCATCAGCACCACTCGCCCCAGATTCAATTAGAATGGCTGATCCCAGCGGTGCACCACCACAACCCGGCCCGAATGATATCTCAACGGCCATCCTCCGCCCAAAGAAGTCGTATGTGTACCCTTTATTCTCATATCCTTCGCGATCCGACGTGCTCTGCAGGCCGCATCGTCTCATTGTAGACGAAGCGTCTTCGGATGATAACTCTGGTAAGCATTTCCCCGTCTCTGCAGTGATCTTAATTGAACATATTCCCAGTCGCGACCCTAAACCCGGCAACGATGGAAATCCTCTCGCTATTCCGAGGTGACACCGTCATCGTGAGGTATACCTCCCGTATCAACCTCGTCTTATTCCGTGGTATTCACCACGCCACACAACCTACAGGGGAAAGAAACGTCGCGACACCGTCCTCATCTGCTTGACCTCCGATGAGGTCGAAGAAGGACGCATCCAACTGAACAAGGTTGCACGGAACAACCTACGTGTGAAGCTAGGCGATCTCGTCAACGTTCACCAATGTCTCGATATCAAGTATGGAAAGCGGATACATGTCCTCCCCTTTGACGACTCCGTTGAGGGGCTGAGTGGCAACCTGTTTGAAGTCTACCTCAAACCCTACTTCCTTGAGGGTACGTTTCTGAGATAGTATTTATTGAATAACTCGTTTATTCTGTGGTAGCCTACCGCCCCGTCCGCAAAGGCGATACTTTCCTCGTACGAGGCGGTATGAGAACTGTTGAATTCAAAGTAATTGAAACCGATCCCGCCGAGTACTGTATCGTCGCGCAAGACACTGTTATCCACACAGGTGCGCATGCTGTACTCCCAGAGGCATCTGTCTGATACATCCACCAGAGGGCGACCCAGTTAAGCGGGAGGACGAAGAAGCAAATCTCAATGATGTCGGTTATGATGATATTGGTGGTTGTCGCAAGCAAATGGCACAAATTCGTGAACTTGTCGAACTGCCTCTCCGCCATCCTCAACTCTTCAAATCTATTGGTATCAAGCCACCGCGGGGTATCCTCATGTACGGCCCTCCAGGTACTGGTAAGACTCTTATGGCTCGTGCGGTGGCCAACGAGACTGGCGCATTTTTCTTCTTGATCAATGGCCCGGAGATTATGAGTAAGATGGCAGGTGAGAGTGAGAGTAATCTACGCAAGGCTTTCGAAGAGGCGGAGAAGAATTCTCCCTCTATCATCTTCATTGACGAAATCGATTCTATTGCACCCAAACGCGAAAAGGTTCGTTGGCATGTCTATTCCATCTGATTCTTGCGTTCATCTTGTTTGTAGACGAACGGAGAAGTCGAGCGCCGTGTCGTGTCTCAACTCCTTACCCTCATGGACGGTCTGAAGGCGCGGTCAAACGTCGTCGTCATGGCTGCCACCAACCGACCAAACTCGATTGATCCAGCACTCCGTCGCTTCGGTCGTTTCGATCGTGAAGTCGATATCGGCATTCCAGACCCCACAGGACGTCTGGAGATTCTTCGTATCCACACCAAGAACATGAAATTGGCAGATGATGTCGACTTGGAGCAGGTAAGCACGCATGCTAGCTTGCTGTGGCTTCTTTCGGAATCTGAGCCTTGATGGTTGTGCAGATTGCAGCTGATACCCACGGTTATGTTGGTTCGGATATCGCTTCTCTGTGCTCCGAAGCTGCCATGCAACAAATTCGAGAGAAGATGGATCTGATTGATCTTGACGAGGACACTATCGATGCCGAGGTCCTCGACTCCCTCGGTGTCACTATGGACAACTTCCGGTTCGCCCTCGGCACGTCCAACCCCTCGGCCCTCAGAGAAACAGTCGTCGAAGTTCCGACCGTTACATGGGACGACATTGGTGGTCTCGACAAAGTCAAACTCGAACTCCAAGAAACCGTACAGTACCCTGTTGACCACCCTGAGAAGTTCCTTAAATATGGTATGGCACCATCGAAGGGTGTCTTGTTCTATGGTCCACCTGGAACTGGTAAAACATTGCTGGCGAAAGCCATCGCCAACGAGTGCAATGCCAACTTCATCAGTATCAAAGGTCCTGAACTGCTCACGATGTGGTTCGGTGAATCCGAAGCCAACGTTCGCGATGTCTTTGACAAGGCACGCGCTGCTGCACCCTGTGTCATGTTCTTTGATGAGCTTGACTCAATTGCGAAAGCTCGTGGAGGCTCGATGGGCGATGCGGGCGGCGCCGGTGACCGGGTGCTCAACCAGATCCTCACTGAAATGGATGGCATGAACACCAAGAAGAACGTTTTTATCATTGGTGCTACAAACCGCCCTGACCAAATCGATCCCGCACTATTGCGCCCCGGACGACTGGACCAGTTGATATATATTCCACTCCCTGACGAAGCATCGCGCTTGTCCATTCTCAAGGCTCAACTCAAGAAGTCCCCTGTGGCGCCTGACGTCGATCTCAACTTCCTCTCCAAGTCAACGCACGGTTTCTCGGGTGCTGATCTGACGGAAATTTGCCAGCGTGCTGCCAAGCTCGCCATTCGGGAGAGTATCGAGTCCGATATCAGGCGACAGAGAGAAAAGCGAGAAAAGGAGGAGGCTGCCGGGGATGAAGCGGACGCCGAGATGGACGACGACGACGAAGAGGATCCAGTACCGCAGATTACCAAGGATCATTTCGAGGAGGCAATGAAGTATGCGAGACGGTCGGTGTCCGATCAAGATATCAGGCGGTATGAGATGTTTTCTCAGGTGTGTTTGGATTTTTCTCCTCGTGCGTGTCTAGTCGCTCATGCCGTGCACTTTTACAGAACCTCCAGCAATCGCGTGGTTTCGGGAACAACTTTAGGTTCCCAGAGGGTGCTGGTCCTTCTGGGTCGTCTGCGCCGGCCGGGAACGCTGGATTCCAGGACGACACGCAGGAGGAGGATGATTTGTACGCTTAGGGGTGGTGACTGCAGGATTTGGGCCTCCCGCCGTACGTCATGTAGTCCACCTTTTTTTAACGTACTCAACGGTGATGTTGCTCGTGCCCTCTGTAGTAGTTTCTTCTTTTGTACGTGACAATAAACGCGATATAGATGAACGGTGTGATTGAATGGGTCTAACGACATTGAACGGGAAGAGTACCATTGCTCGTTTCCGTTAGGTTCAGTAATACATAAGGTGTATTGAATCACTAAGCATCGTGAAAGCGGAGTTGGGCTGATGTTATGGTACATTTCCATCTATGGATTGGGATGTACTGAAACTGCGGCTGCGACTGAGTATGGTTTTCATTTGAAGGGGTTACAACGGTCCTCGATGGTCGGGGGCTGGTTACGACTGATCCTTACCAGGTTCATTCACTAACGAACTCGGTTCCGATATTAACGCGGACCGTCGGACGAGGATGCGCCGCATAACGACGAACATGAAACATCCAAGAGAGGCTGCGATCTGTCGCCGGTGAAGACAAAAGGCATTTGCGTGGGTTGGGATGAAGGTCAGAGAATGAAACAATCAAAGCGAGCGTGACGCGGATGACGTACCCCGTTGAAAACGGCGCCTCGCCACCAGATATATGCGGGCGTCAAGAGGGCGCCGGATATAGGGGGACCTATGGGAGGGAAGACGATCAGGGTGAGAAATCGTGATATGCGACATGGTCATGTCGCGCGACGAGGAAGCGAGGGGCGGAGCGGGAATCTCACCGACGAGGCCACCGATCGCTACAGACAGGGGGTCAGCGGAATGCGTACGTCCAGATGAGCACAGGGCGTGAGAGCGCACCCATAGCTGCACAGGTGATGCCCATGCGTACCCTGTATGCAAGCGTCGAGCTCGGGAGGATGTTCGTGGACACGTTCGGGACTCACCCTAGCTCGGAGAGATCGGGCGTGAGCAGTGTCATCACAGGCGTCCACAGTGCTAGAACTATACAAACAAGCATCGTGAGGAAGGTGTTCCGTCATAGAGCGCGATCGACCGGGTTTATCAAGCACGGAGACGTACCAATCCCAGCGAAATAGCCATACAAGACTCCAAAGATGACGACGCCGGCCACTGTATGCACACCGATCATCCCAAAGAGGATCACGCTGCAGCAAAATGTGGAGATGATGACCAGGATAGGGACGCGGAGGTATACAACGAGGGCGGCCGAGCTAATTTGACCGATGAAGCTCGAAGCGTTCATGATCACGAGCTGTAATCCCATCGTCAACTCGGGTTCGCATAGATGGAGATGAAAGAAAACGCAACTGAGTAGAACGAAAACGTATTTCCCAACCCGTGTCTCACGGAATCGAGCTGGAGATAAAACAACGGATAATAAAATCCCACGACAAAGATGGACAGGCTGCATACCCCAGAGTCAGATAGGTGCTATGCAGGCGTCGAGGGGATGGTCGTGACTCACCCAAGGCACCCAAAGATGAACGCACTATCTCGGCCACACTTTTTGGCAGCGACGATAAAGTTGGTATGAGACTCGGAAGGTGGTAGTCTTGTTCTCATCAACAGACAGGCGATCAACAAAAGCCCGCCAATGAGCCCGGCGCTGGCACGAACACCGTTTGCGAAACCGAGTTGACCGTTGAGAGTGTTGTTCAACATGATGGGGTGTACCACCGCACCGAGATAAGCACCAGAGGAGGCAAACGTCATGACTTGCGCAAGGCGCTTGTCGAAGTAATGGGACAGGACTGCCATGGAAGGGACATACAACAGCCCTGTGGCACATCCAGATGCTATCCCCTGAGCGAGAAAGATCTTGGGGCCCCTGTCAATTGGCGTATGAACAGAGTTTACACATCATGTACGCGCACCTGAACATAGTTGTCCGGACGCGTTAGTGAAAGCATGAAAATGGAAAAAGCCTGCAGCAAGGATGCCCCATAGAGTAGATGATAGCTAGTAGTGGGTAGGTCGAAACGAGGGCGATGATTTGCCGCGTGGGACTCACAAATAGCCACGATCATACAACCTGCCAGCCAAAAGCCCACAGATCTCAAACAGAAATGCGTTTGTGCTCCCAATCCATCTGTGAGGCATGAGTGGCGAGGAGTACGATCGCAAGATGGACGACTCACGCGATGGTGGAGGAAGTCTCGTTGGTGATGTACGTTTGAGCATAAAAATCTAAGATGTCGCCGAGTTAACAATCCAGCTCCACAGGACGGTGGCTGCCATACCTTGATACACCCCAAAAGAAATGGTGTATCTAATACGGACGATCGCGTAAGGACTCGAAAAAGAAACTGCTAGTACAACATTAGCGCTTGGACAGCTCACCCATATGCGCAGAACTGAACCAGGAATCTGTTCAAGCGTCAGAGACCACTATGAGGAAAATTGGAACTGGACGCACGCGCCGATGGCGGTTGCCCACCCTGCGTACCCGCCGTCGGGAAAGTCTTGCGATTCCGTATTCGGTTCCTTTGCCGCAGGAGACTCGAGCTCCAACGTACTGCATTTATCTTCTCCTTCTCGGGCGCTCTCCGAGTGGGGTGCTTGTGCGTCTTTTCCTTCACTGTTCATCGAATCTCTGACGTTGAAGCCTGAAAGGAGGAGAATATGATGTAATTCTGAGATCAGAATCACCCAAGACGTCCTCACCGTGCATGTGACTCGGATGGCGACTCTTTTCTCAGCTCGGTCAATGATACATCAACTATATCGATTATAAAGAGCGAGCGCTGATGATGTAGGTAATAAATTCAGACCTGCTGTCCCAATTCGCTTCTCCAAGCTCACTCCCGCGTTTCTGCTTTTTTTTTTTTGAGGATTCTCATGATGGCGCCAGTTCGATTACAAGTTCTTGCCAATTTCCCGCCCCTCGGAGGCCCGGGCCGCCCATTGACCGATATATGCGATCTTTAGTCCATTACTCGCCGGAATCCTGGTCGGAATCGTTGCTCTTCCGTGTACAGTTACTGCAACGACATTACAACAGGACGAGGAACGCCAGACAGTGGCAGGCATGTCCTTAGGGAATCGATTAGCACTACACCGAGTCTCCATTGTCGGAACCCGTCGAGCTCACCGTGACAACATGTGTCTTCACGCTACACTCGAATGCACGCCACGACTAGATTTACACATATCTATACTTATCGAAGAACAACCCTGGCGCACTCACGACGTCGTGCTCTAGTGCCATGAATGTGTTATAAGCGGAAGGAATCAGAAGGATTCTTTGTGAAGAATCTCATATTAACGCCTTTTAGACAGGACCTAACAAGACCGGGTCATAGATGGTTTCAACACGCAAGTGCTCGATACTTGGTATTGGCTACATACTATTGCCGAGTCAACGTGGTCAGGTCCAAAATCTCGGTTTTGAAATCCCAAAACTAACAAATAAACAAAAAGTCAATCGCGGGTTCGGTTCGAGTGGGACGGTCTTGGTTCGTGCAAGCGACGAATGTGACTTGCGATCCACTCAGCATCTTTGCTGTACACTCATTTCAAAAGCGCGGTGGCCGGCTGCTTTGCAGCCCATTTCAGAGTGGTCCAGAAAAAATTTTGGTATACAGGTGGACTCCGAAATTACAATTTTAGGAGCAATACAACTTTCCGAAGTGGGCCTAAGGTAAGTGCGCGCAATTGTGCGTCGTATTTCCGACTCGCAAATGTATCTAACCATTTAATCGTGGATTTTGGTCGTCAGCACAGTAAACGCATTACAGCGCCTCACCGTGTTCGCGGTGAATACGGGTATCTGGCCAGCCCTGTTCGCGGTCTTGGGCCTTATCTTGGTGTGCGTCGCTCGTTATGGTACACTTGTCTGCAATACCTTCTGATCTAAACCCCGTAGGCGAATGTGTTCCCGTTGTATTTGCTCCACACCCTGTTCGGGATCCCACTACGCTCGGTGTACTGTAACACCCTTTTGGCCGACTTGAATGTCAGATCATATGTACGGGGTGATGCCATGATGCACACTGTTGACGCGGACTCGCTCAAGAATTCACGTTCACCAGTATCCGACAGCACTAAGACCGATCAACAGCATGGAGAGGAACGGGTTGTCCTTTCTGGACAGATGGTGAGTTTTCACAGTCCAAGTCAGCTGAGCCGCCACGGGCTTATCAGGTGACGATTGTCACGGCAGGGAATTTGGAAGACTACGGAGGTGATGACGTTTGCAGATGCCGGCCGGTCCACGATGTTGGAGAGTGTGTGGACTTGATAGGTCTGTACGATAGAGGCACACTGTATTAGTTGACCGGGTTCATTTCATTATTCATGTACTCGTTCGCTTCTTTTCTCCTCCGCCTCTTCGGAGCGTTATTTATTATTCCCTCTGCATGTGGCTACTCCCCCGGCGTTCTACGATCCACGCACTGGCATGCTGTGCCTCCGCGCGACATGTGAGTCGCAGTTCAAGACACCGAGTTCTTGCCGCTTTCCCACCCTCTCGGTGGCCGCCCGTTGACCAACATAGGCGGTCTTCGGCCCCTTTCTCGCTGGAATCCTCGTCGGAACCGTCGCGCTCCCATGCAATGTTATCTCAAATGATTTTTGCAACAGGGCGACGAATGACATGTAGGCTCTTAGGATGTCCATATTCTTGTGGCTGCACTCGGGATAGATTGTGGTAGTTCCCACCTTTGAGGCATCTTGTCCAAGGGCTAGTACTCGATCTTGCAAAGACGCTCAACGTTTTCGGTCGGCGTGAATACTGGTTGCGCAACAGAGCTCTGTTAAGACATCCGGAACGTTCAAGGCTTGGGATTTTCAGTGGCAGCCAATCTGGGCTTCCAGGACGACACGCAAAAAGTCCACTTGTTTGCTTTCAGAGAGCCTCGCACCTTACTCGATGGAGTTCGCCATTTTTTGTCTACGCCGAACGTCGATGTTGCTCGTGTCCTCTGTAGTGGTAATGGTGTAGCTGGATGAGCTTTCATCGACATTGAGCGAGAAGGGTACGTTCCCTCGTTTCGTCTAGATTCTATATTACACGACCATATGGCGTATTGGGAGCTGGTCGGCGTTTAGTAAGGAGTGTGGGTTTTATCTGAGAAAGCTGCAACGGTCCTCGGTGGTTATGACTGGTTCTTACCAGATCCTCGACCAAGTCCATTCACTGACGGACTCGGCTGGGAAGTGATGATGCGGGGTTATCTTTGGACCATCCAAGGTGGATGCGCCGCATGACAATGATCATCAGACATCCGAGAGTAGCTGCGACCTATTGGAGACACAGCGTTGGCGCAAGTTTGGATGCTGGTGGAGATCAGAAAACCCGTTTCAAAATGGAAAGTACAATGAATGCAACGAAAAAAAGAAAGGGAAAGAAGAATTCAAACAAGGGTGACGCGACTCGGAGGAGGGTTGACGATACCTCGTCACCAGATGGATGCGGGCGTCGAGAGGGCGGGCGCCGGGTGCAGGGGAACCTGTGTGTGAGAGGGTCAGCATGAGAAATAGTGAGAACACGATGATCAAGTCGTGTAGCGGGAGGCGAGGGGCGAAACAGGAATCTCACCGACGAGGCCACTGATCGCCGATTCGCTATAGAGAGAGGGGATATGACATCAGCGGAATGCATGCACTCGGATTAGTAGTACAGGGCATGAGAGCGCACCCATAGCTGCACAGGCTATGCCCATGCATACCCCGTAAACGGCGTCGATTTCGGGTTTTGCGTGAACGCGTAAAGCGTTCGGCTTCGTTGACGAGCTCGGAGGTGTCTGGCGTGAGGAATGTCATCACGGGCGTCCACAACGCTAGAACAGCACACGATGCCAAAGGAAAGATTAATTAAAAAATCACTAACTTCAGTAGGTTCACAGAAGTCCACCAACCCGGGTCGCCTCTGTCGCTGACGACACCGTCCCCCAAATCTCACGCATGCCACTTTAGAGCGCCACGACCTTGGGGCCCCGAACGCGCACACCGCGTCGCTCTCCATTCGGCCCCCACTTGCGACCCGCGCTCGCTTGTGCATCGCGTCACTACAGGCCGCCTGCGTTCCCGTAAGTGACACGTGCGCTCTCTCTTGCGCGGCATGGCAGCGCATCCGTGCAGATCCTCGATTCTGTGGCAGGAGACCTTGACATCCTTGCTCCGTCCTGCCAACGCCTTTGCCGCCCGACCTTCTGGCACTTTCGTCACTACCTGGTCCTACGCTGTTGCCACGACCTCGTTGCGCGGCACACCGCGGCTTTCTCCCTCCGAGTTCGTCTCGTCCGATGTCTGACGATGGCTCCTCAGAGCTTTCCGTTCACTACCCCAGCGCATCCTACGCACCTACACATCAATCCCAATGGACTACAGTGTGCATAATGCATACATGACCAACTAGCAACACAATATTTTTCATACATTCAAGTTGTGCATTGGTTTGTTCTTGTTTCCCTCCAAATGTGAATATAGGAAAAATGTTGTATTGCTGGTTGGTCGTGCATGTACAATTGCTGAACAGTCTGTGGTTGGTGCCTGATCTTGAGGTGCATTAAGTATGCAGTGGAGCCTCATCAATCTGACGACAACCTAGGTTCGGTCTTTGACCACCCATACTGACCTCAGCTTGACGCTATTAGCAGTCACATGCTCAACTGCAGTGTGGCATGACTGGATACGTGTCATAAGTACACGGCGGAACACAAAAGTCAAATAGTGTACACTTGCCGGAATCCAAATTTTTTTTACGCAACCCATATCATAAGCACATTCACACCGCACGCACGCAATAAAATGAGAATTTGTTCACTGGAAACACTAAGCGTGATGTCCGGCAGAGATACCTCAACTGTTACGGGAAGGGTGCTTAGCACATACCATAATGGCGTGTGGTTGGTGTGCCTGCATTATTTGCCTGAGACCATACACGCCATGTTTGCTACAATATACAACGGATAATTGGCTTCATATATAGTGTACATATCATCTGGATGTACGATGTACACAGGCCGTATACGTATGAATGTCGAACTCAGATTATTCTTTCGGGCGTCATGTATTAATATTGTGCACGTATCAGCTGATTATACAACGTATGGACTGTATAAATCGCCCAGTGATTTTGTACCCATGTGCGCGATTTGACAACGAGTGCTACTGCACGATATATTCAAAGTCTCATCACACCCATGATGTCAATATTCCCGCCGTCAGTCCATTGTACGATTCCGAACAACAGTACTATTAATTACTTAGTAACTTTGACAATATCATTGAGGCCATTGGAGGCGGGCTTGCCTCCACTCGCGGATGGCAGGAGGGAGAAGTACCATTACCGGGAGGAGTGTAGGGATGACCGGGAACAGCGGTCGTGTAGTTCGCGAAGCGGGTATATGAGTACTCGCCGATGGTGTTTGTCGAGTTAAGGGAGTTAAAGTCAAGATGGGGAGACGAAGATGAGGGACCTGGCAAGGCCATGGTAGAGACGCCATAGGGGGACCAGGGATACCAAAGGTAGGGCTCGAGGTTGGAGAGGGAGTTGTAAGCAAAGGGGGGGTCCGTGAAGGTGGCAGGGCTGCGAGGGTGGATTCCATGGCATCGTAGAGATGTAGAGATGAAATGCTTGAATGAGAAGAAAAATGGAATACGAGTGGGATGTGGAAACAACAAAGAACCAGAACCACACAGATCATACCACCGACCAGGATAACTTCGTTTACTTCACTAGCTTTCACGCCGGCATTGCTGAGTGCCTTCTTGCAGGGGTCGACAGTGCGCTGAACGAGTTTGTCAACAAGGCATTCGAAGTTGGCTCTGCTGAGTAAGTTCAGGTTGATGTGTTGGGGACCCAATGTGTCGACAGTGATGAACGGCAGGTTGATCCCCATCCGGGTCGTCAATGAAAGCTCGATTTTAGCCTTCTCTGCAGCCTCACAGATTCATTGGATTGTCATCTGATCTTGCCTGAGGGAGATACCCAACTCCTTCTGGAACTCCTTCAAGATATGATCAACAAGAATGATGTTGAAGTCCTCTCCCCTGAGGTGAGTGTCACCATTGGTTGACCTGACCTCAAAGACACCCTTCTGCATCTCCAAAATTGAGATATCAAAAGTACCATCACCAAGATCATAGGCTATGATGACAGATGAATCCTAACAGTCAAGACCATAGGCAAGAGTGGCAGTAGTAGGTTTGTTGATTATGTGGAGCACATCTAGACCAGCAATCTGACCAGTGTCCTTGGTAGCATCATTGAAGTATGCAGGTATGGTGACCACAGCATGACTAAGTACCCTTACCCAACAATGCCAGTGGTGCCACTTCCTAAATCCTCTGCTCCAGCAGCCACAGTTGTTACAGATGGTGACATCAGGCTGACACCCGACCTATTGTTTTCCTTTCTAGATGCCCCTGACTCCCCACCACTGTGGGATTTACTTGTCAATGATGAGGGAATCTCTGATGAGCTGTGGGACCAGTTTGTAGGAGGGGCTCGACTCTCCACTTGGCAGATCCCCTTCTGACGGATCAACCCCCATTTCCAATCCATGGCTTCTTCCATGATGATGAAATACCTTTCATTATTGCCTCCTATCTGATCATTGCTCCAACCTATGCTCTTGCTGATCAACAGATACTGTCCAATGGTTGGCCTCTTTCATTTACCCTCATTTGGACTTACCTCTTCAGTTGCCTTCTCTTATAGGCAATAGTTGCCATATGTAGTAACTTCCTGATATGATCTAGAGAAGCCTGCCCTTATCTAGATCCCCCATATATAAGTAGCTAGATCAGTTCATGTAACTCTAACCTTGATCTATGCTATCCTATCACTTCATCTTGGTTCTGCTCGATTGTGATCTTTGCATCATACAGATTGTTCAATCTGTGTTACCCCCGCACTAGCCAGTGCTAGCAACTTCTAGTGTTTCAGGGGCTTGGCTGTAAAGCTAGGAAGACTGCCAATTACCTAGCGTGACTGACCTCAGTGTCACCATATCCCATAACAGGCCTAAGGAATTGCATTACCTTAGGGAGGGATACAAGGCCCAGGCCATACCAGCTGGGTGGATTCCACCTTTTGCTTGGAGCATCCCCAGCTCAGTGTTGCGAAGTATAACCAAGAGTCCTATGCCTAGTAGGTGAGATTCTGAGAACGTTCCACCTGTTATCCAAGAGTCCCACACCTAGTGGGTGAGCATAACAGCTGAGATACCTTGGTGCTGGTAGGAACCAGCTGACATGATCCAGCATCACTTGCTATGTCACGGTTGACGTAACAAAAGATCAAGGTTATTTTGCTTTAATGCTGTTGTGCCTAAAGTATTGGACTATCCTAGAAGAGGTAGAGCATCCGAGCTACCAGGTGGTAGCAGCCAGCCATCACAATGAGTCATTGGGGTCTTGGAAACTTTCTTGACGACAAGGAACCCTCAAACCCAAACTTCCCTCTTGCCAATCCCCCTCCCCGAGCTCTATGAGAACAAGCCTACTGCGCATCTTGTGCCCTTCGCTGACCACCCCCAGATTCCACTTCCTCTATCCCCACACTCACTGGGACCCCATTGGACACTCCTTCCCAATAGCTGTCCTCTGACCAGGATCAGAATCCCCCTCCCTTCCCCATCAACATAGAGCTCCCCAATCTCCAAAACGACAACTCAGACGAAGAAGACATGGGAGAATTCAAAGCCATTCTCCCCGAAGAATTTAGCAGCAATGCCGAAGATGTCCAAAGATGGCTTATGGCCATATTAGCCTACTTCGCCCTTGCAGAGGAAAAGATCGGGGAACAAGCCTGAGTCATTATTTTCCTCAACTGAATGTCTAAAGGCCAAGGAAAGGCCTTTGTAGAGATATGGTTCAACAAGATTGCCAACGGTGGCATCACATGGGATATGATCTGCGATGCCTTCAAGAGCACCTTTGTCCCTCAGGATTCTGTAGCACACACATGCATCTCACTCACAAGCCTTTGCCAGAACACCCATGATATCAAAGGATTCGACAACTTCATCTCTGTTTTCTCCCTCCTATCTGCAAGATCCCAGATCTCTGATATTAATGCTCTCTTTGAATGGTTCCTTTGGGGCATTAATCCTGAGATCGCCACCCAACTCACCCTCTCTGGTATACTTAACTTCTCTGGAGTCACCATGGAGAAGATCTACTCAAAAGCCTCCGAGATTGAAGGAAGCCTCTGTCAAATCAAATCTATTAAGATGGGTCCCCAGATTTCCTATGGTGGAGGATCTACTCGCTGTGACCCCAATACTATGGACATGGATCGTCTTACCATTTCTCCCATGGAACATGCAAAATGCTATAAAGAAGATCGCTGTTTTATCTGCAATAAGGAGGGCTGCTCCTCTTGTAACCATCCTGGTTATAGCAGCTCTCACAAACCTAAAGGCCATTCCCCTTCCCAGAACATCCACTCTACCACCACCATCTCCGCTCGGATCACTTCCGAGGTAGCTCTGGATACCTTCCTGGAGACAGTTACTCCTTAAAACCATGAGCAAATGCTTTGTGCCTGCACCACAGTGCTGAACGACAAGCTCACAGAAGACAGGCTCCCTCTTGAAGAGGAAGGTCCTTTCACTACCTGGAACAAGGACATCAATATCCTCACTGCCGACGAACATCCTTTTGTTTCTCCTCCTGTTTCATCTTTTTAAAGGGGAGGGATGGACCAATGTCATCTCCTCCCTCAGTTACCTTAGCTCCTATATTTATTTCTAGATCGAGATGTAATGCTATCCGTTTACCTCTCTCAATCTGGAAAAGAAGTAGGGAAATTGTTGAAACAGAAGGATTGATTGATTGTGGAGCAACTAGATGCTTCATCACCAAACAGGCAGTACACAGGATGGGATTGCCGGAATTCAAGCTAGATATGCCACACCGGACATATAACATGGACAGAACAGAAAACAGGTCAGGACTTATCACCCATAAAACTAACATTATTATAGATTATGGAGGTGTCAAAGAATGATGAGACTTCCTAATCCTCAATTGCAGCAAGGATGAAATCATCCTAGGAATGCCATGGTTTTGGGCAATCAACCTAGAGATTAACTGGACCGAAGGATGGATAACAATAGTGCTGTCCAAATACAAGTGGACCCAGACCAATGCATCCGGGATCCTGGAACAAAGGTACCTGATGCATTTTCTTGACCATGATGACAGGTACAATATCAAAGATGAACTTGTCAAGAAGTTTGCACAATGGGCCCCAGTGGAACAGTTCTGCTTTATGCGCGAGCACGGGGAAGGACCAGAACATTGGGTCAGGAAGACCACCATTTTAATAACTTTGGCACAACAAGCAGAGAAGGCCACTGTCACACTACCAATGGTGTTCAAGGAGTTCGCCGGTGTCTTCACGGAGAAAACAAACTTCTCTCTGCCTCCATCCAGGTCATATGATCATGTGATTGAACTGAAGGACTCTTTCGTACCAAAACAGGCCAAGACATACCCCCTAAGCCCTCCTGAACAGGAGGCCTATAGGGAATTCATCGAGGAACACCTCAAGTCGGGCAAGATCTCCCCTTTGAAATCCCTGCAAGCTTCCCCTTTCTTCTTTGTTAAGAAAAAAGATGGGAAGCTCTACCCCTGCCAAGACTACTGGTATCTTAACGAGCACACCATCAAGAACGCCTACCCTTTGCCGCTTATCTCCGATCTTATAGATAAGCTCAAGGGATCAT
Organism: Exsudoporus floridanus; assembly: GCA_038094735.1. Taxonomy (NCBI): domain Eukaryota; kingdom Fungi; phylum Basidiomycota; class Agaricomycetes; order Boletales; family Boletaceae; genus Exsudoporus; species Exsudoporus floridanus. The sequence continues at coordinate 18,860 of JBBPUP010000444.1, forward strand.
CAATTTTTACCAAATTTGATGTTAGGTGGGGCTACAACAATGTGCAAATCAAGAAAGAAGACCGGTGGAAGGCAGCCTTCATCATCCCCCAGGGACTCTTTGAATCAAATGTCATGTTCTTTGGAATGTGCAACTCCCCCGCAATATTCCAAGCCTTTATGGACGACCTCTTTGCTGACTACATCACCGAGGAATGGCTCATCATCTACATGGATGACCTCCTCATTCACTCCTCCAATTAGGCCACACACAACGAACAAACCTGGAAGGTTCTACAATGGTTTGCAGAACAGGAAATGTATCTCAAGCTGGAAAAGTGCATCTTCTCTGCCTCCGAAGTCGACTACCTTGGTATGGTAGTTGGGAAGGGTGGGGTTCGCATGGACCCAGTCAAGCTGGACACCATCAAGTAATGGAAGACCCTCGAGGGAGTGAAACCCGTTCACTCCTTCCTCAGATTCTACAACTTCTACCAGAAGTTTATACCGTCTTTCTCAGACATCGCTCAACCCCTCCTAGACCTCACCAAATCTTCCACCCCTTGGACGTGGGGGCTGGCTCAGGAAACGTCCTTCCACACTCTCCAACAGGCTTTCATGAAACAACCTGTTCTCGCCTTCCTGGACACCATGAAACCCTTCACCCTTATGATGGATGCCTTGCTGACTGCCTCTGGAGTGGTGCTCATGCAGTCAAACTCAAAGGGAGACCTCCAACCCTGCAGATATTTATCCCAGTCATTCTCCCCAGCTGAACGAAATTACAACATTTTCGATTGGGAACTTCTGGCTGTAATCCGAGGGCTCAAAGAATGGAGGTAGTATCTCCTAGGGTCACCCCACATGGTGACAGTTCTTACTGACCATAAGAATCTGACATACTTCAAGAAATCATGCAAGCTGTCCTGATGACAGGCTCAGTGGTTGTTATTCTTACAGGACTTTGATATGGTTTACAAAACCCTCCCTGGTACTCAAATGGCCCCTGTGGATGTGCTTTCCCATAGGGATAATATCGACACCTCCAGCGATAATGCAGACGTGCAACTGCTTCCTTCAAAAGCCTTTGATCACCAGATCAATCAAATTGACATTGCTCTACAGGACAAGATCACCTCCTCCACCCCCTCCGACCCCCTGGTTCTTCAGGCTCTCTCTGCCATGGAAAAGGAAGAGCCACTCTTTGGTCATTCCTGCCCTGAGGAATGGACCTTTACTGATGGGAAGTTATACTTCCACAACCAACTGTACATCCCTGCTGAGGCTCGACACGCACTCATGCAGGAACTCCACAACTCCCCCACAGGTGGCCATGAGGGCCACCTCCAGACTATTGCCAGAATCTCCCAAGACTATTGGTGGCCCGGCCTCTCTATGTTCATCCAGAAATATATATCCGGATGTGCCATTTGCCAGGCAAACAAAGTTAACACCCACCCCACCATTCCCCCAGTCACTCCCCTCTCTGTTGCTGCCAGCTGCCCCTTCCAACACCTATCTGTGGACCTCATCACGGACCTCCCCTCAGTCTTCAGTTTTGACTCTGTCATGGTCGTGGTCGACCATGGCCTTAGTAAGGGGGTAATTCTCTGCTCTTGCTTGAAAACCGTGGATGTGGCTGGAATCACCAAGCTCTTTTTCAAGAACTTATTCAAATGATACAGTCTCCACAAGAAGCTCATCTCCAACTGGGGACCGCAATTTGCCTCCACATTTGCACATGAACTGGCACACCTCCTGAACTATGATCTGGCCCTGTCCACAGCATACCATCCCCAGACTGATGGAGAAACAGAATGGTACAACTAGGAACTTGAAATGTATC
>JBBPUP010000445.1:0-13002 GCA_038094735.1 Exsudoporus floridanus
GTGGTGTAGGGGGTCCTCACTCGACACCCGACGTCCTACTATATATGGTATGCCGGCGGCAGAAGTCCAGTGCAAATTTGCAAGAAGTCCGTGTAAATTTGAACCAGGCCCATCCGGCTTTCCATACGAGCGCAGTGCATCCACGCCAATATTCTCCCGCCTTCCAACTTGACCATTGAAACGCCGAACGGTACACGAATAACCCGCGAAATACAACCGAACCGGTGAGTGCAACTTTCTTCTTCCCTGGGACACATTGAGCAGTCGAGCACAGTGAGGAGTGGTTCGTGCAACGGGCGGTGGATTTGTTCAGCAGACGGGGATGGTTGCCTTCTATGAGCTGCAGTTGATTCTGCTGGTCTCATCTTGTTTAGTTTTCCTTCTCCTCGAACGTCACGCATCTTCTCGGAAGCGAGCGGCGGCGGCCACAGCAAAGGACTACCATGCCGACCGTCTTGAGAATGGGGGGAGTGCTGTTCCCATGAACGCACTCGCCAAGTTGACGCAACAATACTTACTTGTTTATGCCATTGTCATGGGTGCGTTGGATCTCAAGGTCTCAACTGCAGCTTGCTGATCTTAATGACGCCCGGAGAACAGGTGCCGACTGGCTCCAGGGCCCATACGTTTACTCCCTATACCGTGAACAGTACGGGATGCCCGAAAGGATGGTTGCTGTCTTGTTTGTCACCGGTTTCATGTCTGCGGGTATGACTGCCCCATTGGTCGGCGTTTGGGCGGACCAACAGTGCGCACGCTTCTTGTTCGATCGAGTCTAGGGACTAAACACTTCGCCAGTGGCCGCAAAAAGTTGTGTCTCGTGTTTTGCATCACCTACGCCTTCGCGTGTCTCTGTATCAATGTCCCCTACCTCCCCGTTTTGTTCGTTGGACGTCTTACGGCTGGGATATCCACGTCCATCCTTTATTCTGCCTTCGAGTCGTGGTTGGTCTCCTCCGCCAACTCTCTGACGATCCCATCTTCCGACCTCTCCTCCATCTTTGGTCGTGCGACACTCCTTAATGGGTTCGTCGCCACAGGCGCAGGCGTAGTAAGCAACCAACTAGTATCATGCACAAAATCGTTTGCATCGCCGTTTATTGCAAGTGGAGGGTTGCTCGTATTTGCTTATTTCGTGGTCAAAACCAGGTGGATAGAGAACTATGGAGGCGCAGGTGGCACGACAGTCACAAGCGTCGACCCGTTCCAGTTGAGGCGGCTGGGCCAAGCATGGAAAATCGTGCGCAATGGTGAATGTTGTCTTCAGTGGTCAGGCGTCCGATGTCGAAAATACTGACAGTGGTTGGCTCGATGCACGCTTGTAGATCCTATTCTGTTGGTGATCGGCTTGACCCAGACGTGCTTTGAAGGCTCGATGTACCTCTTCGTGTTCGTCTGGGTGCCGTCGTTACAAGAGGTCTCTCCTTCCTTCCCTACGGTGGCTCTTCCCCTCGGGTACATATTCTCTTCGTTCATGATGTCCATGATGCTAGGCTCGCTCCTCTACACTGCCATCACTTCATATACTCCACCACCCTCGCTTGGGTCGCACAACGAATCCTCCTTGACCCTCCACGCCAAATTAAGCAGCCTCGTCTGTGCCATGAGTGCGTTGGCGCTCGCACTCAGCACACGCTCAGAAAGCGAGCGTGTGCGTTTTTGGGCATTCTGCGCCTTTGAGGCCTGTGTCGGCATGTATTACCCCGTACAAGGAATGTTGAGAGGGACCTTGATCTCGAACGAATACCGTGCTACGGTCAGTCTTTCACCTCTGTCTCCCCGATTTTCATGCACTCTTTATTCACACCTCCCCTTCTTTTGCCCACGTTGTTCCAATCTCCTTTGCAGCTCTCAGCATTGTTCCGCGTCCCGCTGAATGTGTTCGTCGTGGTGTCTCTCATGACGGGTGTCTCGTCCGCCCGGAATGCAGTCCTTTCCGCTAGTTCATTGATGTTGGCGTTTTCAGCACTCATGACCGCCTATGTTGTCGTTGCGAAGGCAGACGACACGACGAGTCCGGAGACAAACATTCGGGATACATAGTTGACCACGAACGATGACCGGTATCCGTCTCGCAATCTGTTTCTGCGAGCGTCGAGGAAAAAAGGACCTAGTGTTCCGATTCCAGTTTTGGACATACATCGTACCAGCTCTTGTCTCATCGTATAGTATGCCTAGATTTTTTTTTTCCTTCTAATTGTAGATTTCATGCCGGGGTGCATTTTAATTGCGTGACGATTACTCTCCCAGACACTTGAGCGAGATGGATTTTCTTTTGACGTGGGACATGCGTGTTCGACACGTCGTTCAAACGTTCATCATGTTACTATGGGTTCTTGCTCGCCGCTGGCACCATCAGTGACTCGTGATCGCCACTGTTCTAGTTGGACAAGGTAGACGCTTCTCGATCTCCTGAGCCATTATCTACATATCGCGTTCGGTAGCGGACCAGAATGCCATCTTACGACTCCACGATACCTGGAGTTGAATTGGCAGTGATTCGTAACTGCCCTGAAATAAATGTCAAGTCGAAACGAAACTCGAACTCGGGTGCGAGCTCATCGGATCGGGCGCCTGCTCCCTATTAATTACTCTTATCTTCAGACTTTTGCATTACTCGACCAAAACAATACAGGTCTCGAAACGAGATACATATAAACGGCCACGTCACGATGACGCATGATAGACGTTTACCGGCTTCGGTACTACTTTTAGCTATGTAGGAACATCGGCGATCCAGTCTACATTTGGAGATACCTATCAACCGATCATCGTAGCGCCCGGACAGCCTTGATGGATGGGCCTGCAGTGGATGCAAATGGATCCGTTGCAGACAGGACACCGATGGACCACGTCACATTCCGGGTCGCCGATGCAGCTCCGGCAAAACCATCCGTGGCAGAGAGGGCATGTTCCTGTGTCCTCGGAAATTTGGCATTCGGGGCAAGTCCAGGCTTCGTGGCAGTAATCGCGTCGTGCGGTGAAGACGACTTGTTTCGGGCGCTCGTATCTTGCTTGAACGCCTCCAGGGAGCGCTTCCTCTTCGTGACAGTCCCTACAGAGTATGGGGCCCTTGCGACCCCTACGTATTTCAAGATAATCTCCGCACGCCGTTGCACGGCCAGTGCAATAGTGTACTCCGCATTGAGGGCAAGTTAAGAGATAGGGGTAAGCAGATGGACCCATTCCCGACCACAGAACACATGTCGCAGAGCCAAGCGCCCCCACAGGCACAACGGCAACCCGGACTCTGATCGATGCACTCGGAACAGTGGGAAGCGATGTAATCGTTCTCTACCATAAACGGTGTGTGGGACGGACAGCGATTAGTCTCCGACGCACTCGCCGTGTTATTGCACATGGCCCAACCTGGTGCTATAACACGATCGCTGATACAGAACAAGCATGAGCCGGGCTTGGGTGGGTGCGACCGGACGATGATCTCATTGTCCCAGTCGCCCTCGCGAGACAACTTGGCCAGCTCTTCTGTGCCTAGGGTGGGGTAGACGACTAGCCCGGTACACCAAGACGTGTCTTCTCTGCACCGCCAGGTTTGACAACTTGGGCAAGAGATGAGGGGAGGGACCGTGTCAATTTTCGCTAGGCATGCGTGACATGCCATGCACTGGTGTTCGTAGCAGATTTCGCTGTGAATAAGGAGAGAGCCAGGACACATTGGTCTGGGACATGTGACTTTGGAGTCGCACTCAACACAGCTAGTGAGAGGGTCGCGACAGAGTGGGCAGGTGAATAAGTCAATGTGAAGGAAACGAGCGGAATCGTTTATGACGGCACGTTCGAGTAAGTGGTCCCTGAAAAGCTAGTGACGATGGTTGAGCGAATCACCTGATTGGAGTATAGATTAAGATACTCACCCGGGCCCTTTGTAAGACGTGGTTTGCGTAATCTTAGAGTTAATTTACAGCGGGTGGAACGGCATCTGAATCCAAGATACGAATGGTCTTCAGATCGATATCGTACTTGGCGGAAGAGACAGTTACTGGAAGAAAGACTCTTGATATTTCGGAGAGATCGTGGGACGGTTGAAAGCAAAAGCGATGACCGTCGACTTTGGGAGTGGGCTGTGGCTCGTCGATGATCTGGAGCAAGTGCAGAAGCTCTAAGAGCGGTTCATGCCAAGGAAGCGTGCATATTGATATAATGGCGATGAGCGGCTCGTCATTCACCCCGAGAGACGTGATGGTGGGGGTATTCATCTTGTTGTCTATTCCAGTGGCACTGGTAGAAGTAGAGGAGAAAGGACCTTCTGGGTCACCTGACTTGGATGGTCCATCTATGAAAGCCAACTCCGCGTGTAAAGTATGCGCAAGCAGGGGTCACGACAGGATAAAACACAATCTAGGTGCCTCGTGCGGAACACCAGGCCACATGGGATCCATATCCCATGAACGATACACGGTGGATTGTGGTCGCCGAGTCAGACAACAGTTGAATCTGCAGAAGCCGCCTTCATCTTCCGTTTACGTGGCTGTCATGCCAATGGCATATTCGAGGGCGTAACGACGCACATGGTTTGAGGTGCACTACTCCATCCGTTATGCAGCTCGTATCACCCCAAAATTTGCAGGTTATTGGGCAAGTGGTAATCAAGGCAGCGTTGTACTTGCCATGTTGTACGTGGTATCACGTACTAGGAGCAGTAGTATGAGCGATGGTCACCTGACTAAAGTGAATGTTCAATCGGAGTTTGAATATTACCCGCCCAGCCTTCGACTCTTTACTTTTTCTCCTTCTCTTTTTCGCTCAATGGATGTCGACATGAAGGTCAAGGAAGACCGTGACTACGACCGCGACAGGGATCGGGAAAGAGATCGTGATCGCAGGGATCGTGATAGGGACCGTGACCGCGAGAGAGACAGAGACCGGGGTGGAAGGGACACGGGTACGTCTACTCCACTTCCTTTTTTTTTTCTCTCAAGTGATTACCGTGTTGCTTCATTAGGTCGCAGTAGGCGTACCGACCACTGGGAGCCAGAAGAAAGGCGTAACGGCGAGGTCAGTTCCCGTGTCTTACTCTGGCATGCACATGGTATCCATCCATTTTCCCGATTTTAGCGCCGCAAGCGCTCTCGCAGTCGCACACGCTCTAGGTCACCTCGCAGGCGCTCTACTTCGCCACGCGACCGTAGGCACTCCCGTCGCTCGCGGTCTCATACCCGCTCGCGAAGCCCATCGCGCACTCGTTCGCGTAGCCGTGATCGCAAGCCTGCTGATCCGTTTGCTCGTTCTCTCGGAGGGCCTATGAATGCTGACCACGAAGAAGCAGTTGAATTCGCAAAGATCAGCAAGAGAGAAAATCGAGTTTATGTTGGCAACCTCAGTTACGATGTCAAGTATCGCGATCTTATGGAATTCATGAGGGGAGGTGGGTGGGGGAATCTCAGATTAGATATTTTTTCTTTGCGTGGGAAGGGGGAGAATGGCCTTGGTTACCGCGCGTGCAAATCCGTTCTGCTGAAGCTCGCTCGTTTGGAAAAAGGCAGAGGGGATGCTTTTGTGCGAGTCTGAGCTGATGAGGGAGAGTGGAGGAGTGATCGTGCTGGTAGTGGCCTTTTGCCGTTTTTTCTTCCCGGTTTCGCCGTTGTTGGATGGCTGGAACGATTGAGAGGATATTGATGGGAGTTTTCTTTTGGGGTTCAATAGCTGGGGAGGTCCTTTTCGCCGAAGTATTGGTCACACCCACAGGAGTTTCCAAAGGATGCGGGTACGTTTCGTCATCTGTGTTGTTGAATGTCAGCTTACGCGCCACCTAGTATCGTCGAGTTTGCGTCTTCGGAAGACGCCCAGAGAGCGATCCGGGAGCTCTCAGAAGTAGCCCTGTTAGGTCGTCCAGTATTCATCCGTGAGGTAAGTTGTCAGCTTCTGCAAGGGTTGTTACTTAACGCACCATTGGCTTAGGATCGAGAAAATGAGTCACGATTCGGTGCCACTCCCGTTCCAGGGAAGATCGGTATGGCGATGGCTGGGCAGGGCCTTAATGCACAGCCGCCTCCACGCCCTCCTCATCACAACTATTTTGGCACCCATCAAAATCCAGGGAATCAGCTATATGTCGGCAATGTTAGTTCGATTTTCTTCAATAAGGACGTCTGCTTATATCGCAATCAGTTGCCCTACCAAGCAGGTTGGCAGGACTTGAAGGATCTGTTCCGAGCGGCTGGGAATATCATTCGAGCTGACATTAACATTGGTGCTGATGGCCGCCCCAAAGGCTCCGGCACGGTGGTTTTTGAAACTCAGAAGGATGCTCAGCAAGCCATCAGTGCGTCTTGTTTAATTTTGTCGGTCGATGGTCTTATCATACTATAGGCATGTATAACGGGTTCGACTGGTATGGTCGTACTCTCGAAGTCCGCGAGGTGAATGAGTTCTGGTTCTTTTCCGATCACCTCTACTCATTGCACATGCTTTTCAGGACCGCTATGCTGGCCTTTCCGGCCCTGGTGCATTTCGTGGTGGGCTTCGTGGCTTCGGTGGTGGTCGTGGCCTGCGTGGCGGTTTCCGCGGTAGCTTCCGCGGGGGTGGCGGTTTCAGAGGCGGATATGCGTCGCAAGGGCCAGGACGCGACTTTTCCAGTCAAGATATCTACGCGGATTATCCGGGACCCGATCAATCTGGTGGTCACGGTGGCCTTCGCATGGATAGCTATGGTGGTGGTGGTGGCGGAGGTGGTGGTTACGGTTACGGTTATGTTGAACCTGAGCCAAGCCAGCAAATCATGGTTCGCAATGTGAGTCTTCTGCTAGCTGGTCAAGTGTGAGCACGAGCCTAATATATACCTAAGTTACCATGGTCAACTGCCAATGAGGATTTGGTAGAGCTGTTCGAGACCACAGGACAGGTCGAGCTTGCAGAAATTCTGTTCGACGGGACGAGGTCCAAGGGATGTGGTGTCGTCCAATTTGCTCAGGTATCGGAGGCGGAGACCGCCATCGGTACGTTTTAGCCTTTTGTTTCGAGAGCAGTCGTGTTCTGACCAAGCTTCCGGCAGCCAAGTTCCAACAATACATGTACGGTGGTCGGCCGTTGGATGTTCGTTTCAACGACCGCTGGCACACTTTCACTCCGACTGCTGCAAAGGGTGGCCAGGTGATGCCCATGCAACCCGACATGTAATTTACCCTTTGCTCTGTTCCATCGCATACGGCTCCAAAAGCGATCTCATCCCCTCGTATTCGTTCATTCGACAATAAAAAAAGAGGATCTGCTCGGGATGTATATTGTTGATACATTTCTGCGCTTCACCCGTTCATTTTTAGTGCCGTCTTCCGTTTTCCTTCGTGGTACTTTCCATGTCGAGTAGTGCCATATCTTGTGCACGTACCTGAGTGAACGTAGTTCCAGTTGCCTATTCTATCTTGTTGGAATTTTGTGGGTGTCGTTAGAGTGTAAGACAAGGGTATTGCAGTACAGTCTCGAATATGCCCTGGTACGTGGTAACCTCCGATTTCGTTTTCTGACACACTTTAGTTTGGCAAGTTCTCAGGAAATCAGGTGGCGAACTTGAAGAACTTGGAACATCCTTAATGGAGTCATACCAACGAAAATAATAAATTTTATCTGCTGCCCGAATACATTACCAGCTTGCTGCACTGGGCAGGAGCAAAATTGTTCTTAGAGTTCGAAGCTAAAACTCGATGGTATGTGGTGCAAGAGTTGATCTGAGAGTGCTGCCCGAAGTCAAGCCCACGTGCCATCATGAATACTACATACAATTGTATCAATTTACACGTGGAAGCATGTACTAGGACAAAGCACACTGGCGAACGTGAGCAGGTAGGCACGAGGTGGAGGGCACCGGGGGGGACAGTGCAAAACATATTCATAGTCCATAGGAGTTCGACTATCCGAAGAAGAAAAAGAAAGGGATCGCCCGAGTGCTCCAAATTATGCTAGGGAACGAGCCTAGGAACTGCTGAATGTAGTAGGAATAGTTGCTCGAGGGTTGAAACTTGGAGGGATTGAGACCTCAAAGATTATCAGACCCTCACCATATCTGCCTCCATCTCTTTGCGTCGTGCTCTTGACGATCTCTGCGTAAAGGTGGAGGTGAAGCTTTCGACCCTCCGGGTCATTCCTGCCAGCATCCCTTCCGGATCTGCGGCACCTTCCTCACCTTTCACACCTACACAGCATGGTAAGCGTGGACCTATCTTACTGTACGTCCTCGGCGAGAAGGGTATCTCCACGTATTTGAAACATTTAGTGGCCCCTTGGTCCATATCCTCTGTAGCGTATCCCCCTTTCGATGGAAAGGCGCCATCGGAGTTTTGATCTCATTGGTCACTCACTGTTCACCCCAGCCCTACATACCTCGGACTGGGAACGGAAACATGGGGAAAAATAGACCTAGGCAACTCGTGAGAACATGCTGGTCTAGGCCGGCATCCCTGACATGTTGTATAATCGTCAGTGAGTGTGTCGGGAGTTTAGCCTTGGGCATGGAGATCCCTGAAGACCGAGGCCTCTTTCAATCAGATTCAGAACCTTCTTTTTTGTGGCCCTTCGTAACGAGCTGGCATTCTACTAGTGTTAGACGTGTCTTCTGGCGCCTGCTGACACAGGTAAATAGAGCCAGCGCATTTGATTATCCCATGATCAGTGGTTTGGATTGGTCATGTTGATGAGGTGGGAATACTCTTATCTCTCACTAATTGACTGGCTTACACTGGCTTATAGTAACCCTCCTTCGATCGACTCACTCACTAGCTGAGCTCCTTAGTATGGCCCTCCCTCAACGCCTTCTTTCCGAGCAGGCCGCGTTTGCAAAACATCTTTTCATACAAGGCTATCCTCTGTGGAATCCCGACCCAAACTTATTGCCACGGGCTCGTCAGAGCGTCGGCCTCAGGATCGGGGATGTTGGCACGGTCGATGAACGAGGGCGATTCGACTTTTTCTTCAATATCCTCGAATCTCTTCCAGGAAGTGCTGATTCTCTACCAAACTTTCCACCAATCGAAGAGGACAATATTCGCTGCGATGGCGAAGACCTCCTGCCTCGAGAGGTGGTCTCATCCCCTGAAACACCGTGGGATGTTGACCAATTGGATGTGTTGGACGTCACTGGTGTCACGTATGCCAGCTTCTTTCCATAATTGCGTAACATTAGCTGACTGCGCGGCTAGTCGTAGGACAACTCAATATGGTGCCACCCTGTCCAATGACGGAGCACATATCATCTTACCTCAAGGGGCACAATCATATGAGCTTGGACTCCATCATAGGCAACTATTCGAGAACCATGCAAGGGAGCACGGGGCGAATTGGCTCGAACGTTTTAGAGATCGTCTCGGCTGGCCACGATCCAACTCTATCTACCTACTTACCGGGTTTTACAAAACATGCACATGGTCCATTGCATCATTCGGGATGCAGACCGCTGCGAATATGGACCCTGTCCGCGTACATTGCACATTGGTGGAGGTAGATGATCGAACTGTACGGGAAGCGTCAGTTTGGCAGCCAGCGGGTCGTTTTAAGCGCAAGATTGGTCCCCCACCAGACCGCCAAGGACCAAATAACCAAACTATTTTCATCCGCGCAATCACAGTCACACCCAATCTCTCTGAACAAGAGCCGACTGAACAACAAGAGGCTGGTTTACTTGGCAGGCTTTTTTCCTTCACTCGGTCCCTGAATTCACTGGCGGGGGACTCGAATCAGGAAACAGCAACGGAGACTCCCCGAAGCAATGTAATAATCCAGCATGTACCACAGATATCACAGGTACATCCCATTCAGCATCACCAGTTTGGACCTAGATCAATGCAGTCACTCACTAGGCATCCCATCCTTCAGAGATTATTAACCAGTATCTATTGAAAAAGGTTTGTTACACCTTGAATTAAGATATGTGATGGTTTTGCTCATGGCGGTAAAGGAACCATCTGCGAAAATCGCTGTGACCCATGACAGTCAGTGGATAGCAATTCTCAAATCGCTTGAAGGAGTGAGGAATCCTTTCCTTCCGTGCGCATCTTTTGACTGTCATTATGCAGGGACAATCATGGACACTGGAGGACCTGGAGAACTGTCTTGAAGCATTAGTGCCTGTGCACTATTCTGTAGTCACAGACAAAAGTAAGAGTGGCATTTCCATGCCGCCACTTGCTCATCGCCCCCAGATACTGTATATCTGGGAGACAAAGAGCGTGACTCACCAACTGACTCTGATATTGATCGATTGCGCTTGCCGAGTGACCTTGGAAGTGATATCACATCAGATGGGAAACCTCATGAACTTGAACCCTTTGTGGACTCTCAGCACGTCATTGGCCCTCACGTCGTCCTCGATGGACTCGGTGTCACTGATGGTTCCCCATCTGAGTCCATGGACTTGAATCTTGATTGGATCATCTCCAGCCAGTCTGCATCTGATATACTCCAAAGTGTCAGCAGTCGTCCCTCGTCCGGCATGGGGAGCCCATCTTCATCCCACTATGCATCCTCTTCCCTTGCATCCTCTTCCCATTCGCGTCGCCCTTCTTCCACGAAGGATTCGTCGAGAATCACTGCCACGAACTCTGCTCCTTTGAGTAGCCCTGGGAACTCTTTCTTCACCCGTTTAGACCGCCTTGGAGAGCTGGATGACCCGGAGCAGGGCTCCACGTCAGATATAATGGAGGATCTTTGGACTCAGGGTGTCCAGTTGTTGCGCCACTTCGAACAGTTCGGCAATTTTGATGACCTCCAACAGGCAATCTCATTCTTGGAGGACTTCGTCCGGTCTGCTTCAGCTTCGGACCCGCAGTACCTTGTAGGGCTGACGAATCTCGGTGTGGCGCTATCGTATCGATTCCGTCACCTCGGCAAGCTGAACGACCTCGAGGAAGCAATTTCAAGGCACAAGGGTGCTGTTGACCTAACCCCTGATAGTCACCCCAACAAGCCTGTCCATCTGAACAACTTGGGAAATGACTTCAGAGCTAGTTTCGAGCACCTCGGGGAGTTGAAAGATCTCGAACGAACAATTTCGATGCATAGGGATGCTGTCGACCTCACTTCTGATGGTCATCCCAACAAGCCTGGCTATCTGGCCAACCTTGGTAATGACTTTAGAGCTCGGTTCTACTGCCTCGGGGAGCTGAGTGACCTTGAGCAAGCAATTTCGAAGCGTAGGAATGCTATTTACCTCACTCCTGACGGTCACCCAAACAAACCTAGTCATCTGAATGATCTCGGCATTGACCTGAGAGCTCGTTTCCAGCGCCTCGGGCAGCTGGGTGATCTCGAGCATGCAATTTCGAGCAACAGGGACGCTGTTGACCTTACCCCTGATGGTCATCCCAACAAACCTGTGTATCTGAACAACCTTGGAAACGACCTCAGAGTTCGTTTCGAGCGCCTCGGGCAGCTGGGTGATCTTGAGCAAGCAATTTTGAGGCACAGGCATGCCGCCGACCTCACCCCGGAACGTCACCCCAATAAGCCTGGCTATCTGAACAACCTCGGCAATGACTGCAGGGCTCATTTTCAGCGCCTTGGGGACCTGAGTGAGCTCCAGCAAGCGATTTCGAGGCACAGGAATGCTGTTGACCTCACCCCCAATGGTCACCCCAGCAAGCCTGGTTATCTGAACAGCCTTGGCAACGACTTCAGAGCTCGATTCGAGCGTCTCGGGGAGCTGAAGGACCTCGATCAAGCAATTTTGATGCACAGGGATGCTGTTGACATAACTCCTGCTGGTCACCCCAACAAGCCCGGCTATCTGACCAACCTCGGCAACGACTTGAGAACTCGTTTCGAGCGCCTCGGGGAGTTGAGTGACCTCGAGCAAGCGATTTCGAGGCACAGGGATGCTGTCGACCTCATCCCTGAAGGTCACCCCCATAAGCCATGCTATCTGAACAACTTCCACAATACCTTCAATGCTCGTCTCGAGTACTTCTGGGAGCCGAGTAATCTCGGACAAGACATTCCAATGCACACAGATACTGCTGTCCCTACCGACAAACCTACGTCCCCCCTGATGGTCACCCTGGCCATCTGAATAACCTCAGTAATACTCCCAAAGTTCGTTCCGAGCGCCCCGCCGAGCTGAGTGCATTGTTTTGAGCCTTCATCGGTAACAGTAGTTCTACTTTAGTAACCACTCATTGGATCATTCGAAGTCTATAGGAATGTACATTCTTTCAATAAAGCAACTATTTATTGGAGCTTCATCAACCTCAGCGACTTCTCCTCTACTCATCTCAAGTGCTTTTAGTGGAACTGAGTGGCCTTGAGCAAATAATTCGGAGGCAAAGAAGGCCAATGCAGCATACCGTGCGACAGGGTCTTAGGACAAGAAGCTGGATCGACAGACACCATCACGGTGTGCTCGCGATCGAGCGTGACAAACTGCTATAAGAGGGGGTTTCCTGGTTTCGCGTGACTCCTCCACAAGGAATTTTCCCAGCTCCTTGCTTCAGCAGACTCTGGACAGGTAGTCATGTCCTGACTGGTGTTTAATTTTTGCATCGATTGCACGCACGTGGAGTTCACTGCATGGGTACATCCGTGCCCACGGCGCCGCTTCACGAACAACGTGACGTACGACGTATCGTGCGCGGTGTCAAAGTTATTCGCTAAGCACGATGAAACGAAGGACCAGAAAGGACACCTCGCGAGTGCGAATAGTATATTTGGCATCTGAAACTGAGGCTAACTTAACTCGGTGTTGGTGTAAGCACCGATTGTTGGGTTGTGTGCGAATCTGAACACATACGCCAATCTGGGTGACTCGTGCGATATTCTTTTGTGGTAGGATGTAGTTCGAGCTCTATGGAAAGCCTCTGGGCGTTGTAATCGTGTGGAACATGCCAATTTTCGTTATCCTCTTGCACCAGCTGTCTTCCGAGAATCTTTGATATTATCTTATCGTTTGAGTGACTGGGCGCATAAGAAGAATATCAATTCAGTATGATCATCGGCGCCTACTATGACGTCCACGATGGACTTGTTACCTGTGTTTGGGACTTTGCATTGATTACGGCGAGC
>JBBPUP010000446.1:0-20651 GCA_038094735.1 Exsudoporus floridanus
ATGACGAGGAGGAGGATGTGGATGTGGATGTGGACATTATTGATCGAAGTGAGCGGCGGCGGTATTGTTTGCATTATGTTCCGGGACTGATTCGGTGATAGGCGAAGAACCATGGCCGGGACAGTACATTGATGTCACGCGGATCCGGCGACAGGATGAGCAAGTAAACTGGCCGAGGCCGGCGTGAAGGACCGTATTTCGATATGCATATTGTTCGCATCCGAGTATTCAGTGCTGTCTCACTTGCGCACCGAGAAGTTGGGTGGTCACACGTGTATGAGGGGAGGTCAACGATTGTACGTAGTGGTTGTGGGTTCAACCTTGACGCGATGGGAATGCTTTTTATTGGCCTTGACGACGAAGAGCCGGACCGAGTAAGAGACGGTTTCGATATGCCATATTTGAGAGGGGTGTATAAAACGGGGCCATGGATCAATTCAAGCCAGTTTGACTCTAGTTCGGCTCACTTGACGCCGGTATTTAGCGTACACCGTCCTCCTCTTTTTCTTCTTGCCGCATCATCACCGCTCTCTTCGTCGCACTCCCGGACCTCCTTTTGGATCATATGGATCGGTATGCGACCCGTGCATCGTCCTAGACGATGCTGATATCTCTCCTTGATCACTCCTTAGCTACGCCAAGATCGAAAAAGTCGGTGCGTACCGCAGCACGGCCGTTCATGTCCAATCGTGAATAATGACCCTCACGTGTGGCACGGACATCCTGCAGGCGAAGGTACGCCCTCCTCCATTACTGCCTCTCATTTCACTCATGTCGTGCACTGGCGACCCTTCACCTTGTGCCACATATGCACAGGAACGTACGGCGTTGTTTACAAGGCACGGGATGTGACCACCAACCAGATCGTCGCACTCAAGAAAATACGCCTCGAAGCAGAGGACGAAGGCGTCCCGAGCACTGCTATTCGCGAGATTAGTTTGTTGAAGGAGCTCAAGGACGACAATATCGTCAGGTACGCCATTCGCACGCGCGCTCTCGGCCCTGCATGTGCAAGCGTGCTAAGCGTGGGGGTGGGTTGCAGATTGCTGGACATTGTGCATGCCGACCAGAAACTCTATCTCGTGTTCGAGTTTCTGGACGTTGACTTGAAACGCTACATGGAACATGCAAATACGACCGGTACGCCGATTTCGATCGACATATCCAAGGTACGTTGCGACTCGCGTTGCATATGGCGACCCGTGATGGCTACGCGACAATGAACGCGTGAAAATTTGGCGTACTTGTCCCTTACGTGTCCTTGGGTGGCCTGGGATGGCTGCTTCACCATCATGATCTGGTGCTACGTCCTTGGCTGCGCCTTTTCCGCGTTCACTGCGCGGGACAGCACCCTATATCGATATCACTATCCATCAGCGTGACAGGGGAAGGAAGTTACGTGCCGGATCACGTGATGCATGATCCTGGGGCCACATTTCACGCTCGGCGACATACTGAATGCTGACCTTGATATCATGCTAGAAATTCACGCATCAACTCAGTTCTGGACTTCGTTACTGCCATTCGCATAGAATCCTTCATCGTGACCTCAAGCCCCAAAACTTGTTGATCGACAAACGCAATAACCTCAAGCTCGCAGATTTCGGCTTGGCAAGGGCGTTTGGTATTCCCATGAGGACGTATACCCACGAGGTAAGCTGCGCCGGCTGTATTCACCTTCGTTTCATTCACGGTGGATACCTAGGTCGTCACACTTTGGTACCGTGCCCCTGAGGTCTTACTAGGGGGTAGGCATTATTCTACTGCGATCGACATGTGGTCTGTAGGGTGCATATTCGCGGAAATGGTCATGAGAGGAAACCCTCTCTTTCCTGGCGACTCTGAGATTGACCAGATCTTCAAGATTTTCAGGTGTGTTTTGGATGATGCGGGTGTCTGCCTTTTGCTGAGATTGGGGATGCAAGGATCATGGGGACCCCAAACGAGCAAATCTGGCCCGGCGTCAGTCAACTACCCGATTACAAGGAGACGTTCCCTCAGTGGACTAGACAAGATTTGTGCAACATTGTGCCCAACCTCGACGAGATGGGCATTGACTTGCTATCGGTGAGCAGTTGTTTGTCGTCCTTTCAGACAGCCGTGCTTATACTTTGCGTTAGCGAACGTTGACCTACGACACGGCGAAACGGATTTCAGGTGAGTCACGTTTTGTCAATAGGGCTAGGGTTATGCTGAGCGCTTTCAGCGAAACGTGCCCTCGTTCACCCCTGGTTTGCCGATTACAATTCGTGAGAGAGGGGGAGCTCGCGCATTCTGTCACTAGTCTATTCAGTGTTATCGTACGCACGATGTTATAGTATGTACGCATTTTGTTTGAGGGAGATCAGCAAGCAGGCCGGAATGTTGCCGTGAATGGGCTGGTGGCCGGCGACATGCGCCAGGTGATAAAGGCAGCGCATTGCCATTTAGTCACAGCTCCAGTCACTCGCCGTTTCTCACTCTCCCCCTCCCATCCATCCAGCCAACTCCCCTCTCCATTTTTTTTGTCGATAGTCCATCGCTTCTTGATCTTTGCACCCTATGGACGACGACGTCCAGTATCTTGGTACAAAGTTCGCCGCACCAGAGCCCCTGGACGACCCCTGTGGGGCACACCGCTCGGTTGCGGGCATGTCGTCTCTCCATCTGCCTTGAGGACGCTGCTCATATCCCTCCTCCACAGGAGTCACCCTGCACGTTGAAAAATGCGGCGACAAGCCTGCTCATAGCCTCACCTTTTACCGCGCCCGCTCGGGTTATGTCAACATCGGGCGAAAATCGGGATCCGATGATAGGTCGATGCGACGAGAAAACGACGATCACAATGCAGTATTTACATGCCAGGTCGTCAGTGCAAGGCATGCCAAGCTTGTCCTTTCGGATAGCGGACAGGTATTGTTTTCTATCAACGGTATGTGCGAGCACTAAAGCTATACGGGATCCTGTTGCTAGGTTTACGTCGTCGACCTCCACTCACGCCATGGGACGCATCTCATGCGGCGTGGCGAGACGACGTCGAGAATGCTTCAGGCTGAAGTCCAAACATTGCTCGCCGATGGCGATGTGCTGACGTTTGGCAAGATGGTTGGCGCCGGCTCATATCAAGTCTCTCCCGTTACGGTTCGCGTGGAGTTGTTGAACGGCGGCTCGTCTTCTGAGCCATCTGTGGACCGCGCTCTAACCCCTTTGAATCTCTCGAGTCCGGTTCCCTCCAGGCTGCGTAAGCTGAGCTCCGGTCGCTATGGGCTCATCTCTGCTTGCTGTGTGGAGTCCGATTCCCCGCATTCCTCCTCCTCCATCTCTGTGTCCTCCGATTCTGTGTCGTCGGCATCAGAGCAGGAGTCAGATGTGGAGGACGAACACTCGTGCGTTCCTCCTGTCCTTCGCGACAGTCAGGGGAAGTCGTCGGTTAAGATCCCGGCGTTCCGGAGTTTCATCCGAGAGATATACCACAATACTGTCTCACACTCGCCCGTGATCTTAGATGTACCGGATTTGCCTTTGGAGGATGCTCCTGGCTCACCCACCTCTGCTTGTGTTATCAGACAGTTGTCTCCTGTCGTCCTTTCCAAGTCGCGCTCTCATTCACCAATGGAGGTGGCCACTACTCCGACTCCATCCCCACCCCGCGAGGTACAGCAACCAGAGCCTGCTGTCATTGGCGCGTGGCCTGTGTCCAGGCCTGAGTCCCCGCGGCATTCATCGCTCGAGGTGGAAGCAGGGCGTTCAGAGGGGGTACTGGCGCCCCAGCTAGACCGTGAACCCGAGGCAGTCCCTGCTCAGCCATCACCTAGTCAGACTAGAGTCACACCCCTCTCCAATGTTGCGCTCCTTGAGCTGATGCACCGCCTTCCGCCGCCACCGCCCTTCTTCCCAGTTGGCGGGCCGTTTAGCAACTCTATTACGTCTGACTTTGGGCTTCCGTCGGTTCCGCCCCCTCCTCCGCCCCCACCACCACCACCACGTATGCATCCTTTCTATCCCCTCCATCCTTTCCACAAAGCTGTGACAGAGTGTGTCAACTCTGAAATCAAAGGTTCTCTTAAGAGTGTTGAGGTGTGTTGTATCCACCGTCTTGCAAACTTCTTCCTGATGAATCCTTTTTTAGGAGCGCATCACCGCTTTGCAGGAAACCATCAGCGAGCTCAAATCGCGCCAATCTGTGACCGAAGAGGACGTGGTCGATCTTCAGAGTCACTGTGATCTGCTCCAGCCCGAGTCACAGCGCTTACTCTGCCGCATCACTGGGGCAGAACGCAACATTGCGTCCTTGTCCACGCTCCAGGGCCAGATGACTGCGCTGCAAAACCAGGTGACGACGCTCCGTGGGAGGTTGGATGCACCGGAGCCCAAGCTTGTTGAGAGCCCTATGGACGACGTTCGGGCATGTGCGGACGCCTTGAACAATCTCGTGTCTGGTGTGTTGCATTCACTAATTCGTGCCAACGGCTGATGTATGTGCCTTGTAGAAATGAGATTGTTGCACGAAGACGTGGAGAGGCGGATAGAAGCCAAGATGGATGTGATCCAGAGTGCGCGCACGGAGGCACTGGATGCGTTGAAGGAGGTAGTCGTCGAAGCCAAGGTCAATTCTCACATTGCGAGGCTGGTCACGAGCTGACGATGTGCAATCTAGTCTGTAAGGTCCTCGAAACGAAAACGCGATGATGAGGCGGAAGAAGAGACGCCTGTGGTCGTTGCGACTCCTGTCGTGGATGAACCCCTCATGCCTGAGGTGCCCGTTCCCGAAGTTCCCGTTCCCCAGGTCCCAGTCCCAGTTCCCGTCCCCGACCTTCCCAAAGTATCTGTGCCAGAGGTACCTGTCCTCGAGCCCACTCGACCCAAGAAGCGCACCCGGACTGCCGTGCACACGGTCGCACACACAGCAGCGGCGATGGCGGTCGGTGCCGCCGCCGCATGGTCTGCGTTGGCGTTTTCCTAATGAGATAGACCAAATCTTGGTCGTTTGATGTGTCCCAAGGACGATCGGTTCATTGTTGGTCTGCTTGATACGGGATTCCATTTTTTTTTCTTTCGCGAGGTGTATGTAATAATGTACGTGTGCGGCCTACCCCCCCTCCCTCTTTTTCCCTTACTTTTGTGTTCTTTTGTCGTTCGAGATATGAACATGTACGCGGTAGGATGTAGCAGTAGGATGTATAGCTGCATGGATTGAGCAATGTATACATTCTCATTTAATCAAAGGTGTGACTCTAGGTTTTGCATGCGGCTTACCTTATGACGTGCTGTCTAACGGGCTGAGGAGCCGCCTCGAGTTGCAACGCATATTTTATCGGGACAGTTAACTCGATTTCATGCAGAAACGGTTCCTATGCCAGTGGTTTCTGAATCCTGATATTTAGGTTCAATTTCAAGATAGTGCCTAGTGCATGGGACGTCCTCGGGACGATACTGCCTATCAGATAAGTGTTCGACGGTGCGACAAACAGAATTTTGAAAGGGCCCATGTTGTCACTGGCATGCTGCCGCCTGTTTCCGGTTGCCATGACCAACATCAACGCCGGGCACATGATCATATGCATTGCGGTACTGAAACCGGCGAAACTTTAAAAGGTTCCGACTTGGTGTTCTAACGTGGCCCATAATGCATATACGTCGATCCAACATCGTGTGGAACAGCGCCGCATGACAGATGCTGGGGCGATAGTGGCACTGGGTACGGCCAATGAAACGTTTCCAGGTAGGGGTACTGTAGGTCCAGCACCCGTTTGCAGACCCAGTACCTTTGGAGTTGTCCAGATAATCAACCCGGCCGGACTTGATCGCGCATCGGTTCCGTGTTGCACAGCCGTGTAGCAGGGTTTTCGCCCGTGGGGCATGGTACGAGGACGGTAGCATGAATTCCCTGCGTCGTTGACGTGTCCGCTGAGTGCCCCAGGAGAAGAAAAATGAGATGTATTCTGACATCCCGGACAAGTAAAGGGGAGGTACTATTCGGCTCGTTTTGTCGTCGGATCGCGGGATGGAACGACTGGCAATCTGACGTTTCTTGGAAATGCTCCCAGTCTTTCAAACTCCGCCTAACCGTTGCTAGCATAGTCACGGTACTACTAGTATACCCGAGTCGAACTGATACCGACAGATGATAGTAGAGGTCTAGTTATCCATCTCTTTCGTTGTTCATGAGTTCGTCAACAAAGTTTCAACACAGTACTACTCGGCCCGGGGTTGTCTCAGTCACTCACAAGTAAGTACTGCGCCCTCACCATACGGCGGTCCCGTCACGAATTCATTACACGTTTATGGCTCCTGCTTCTTCCCCTGCACCTCTTAGCTCTGACCTTCCCGATGAAAAAGCCGAACGAGCGGCCCTCGGGAAGTGCGTTAATTCCTTATGAAACAGGAATTCCAGCTATACAAACGACGCCAATTAGCCCCTCTTGAGCTACGTTTTACCATGAAGTCTCTAGGATGCTCTTCCTCCATTGACATCGGTTTGGAGGACGTTGCTGAGGTCGATCCCACTTCTTTCTTCCCGCGCTATGGCATGTGGAATGGATAATCACAGTAGGGAAAGCGCATATTCAAACGTGGATTATCCACGCCAAGTCCCGATGTGGTTTAAAAGGCGTATCAGGCTTCTCTCTTTTACCAAGAAGTGGGTCCAGACTCGTATTCATACGACTCGCAGAGCTCGATGCCCACGGAGAAAACTTTTAGCCTTTTTGCGGGCAATCCACGAAGACCATGAGAAGGAACTGTCGGCCATCTCCGGCGAATTGTAATGCATCATTGTCGTTCAGGGTATCGACATTGATGGCCACGTTACATTCAGCCATGTTCTACAAGTCGAAGATCTCGTTCATAGTGGCCGACATGCAACTCCACCAGTTGTCAACGGTGCAAGGAAGGCGGATGACACCTGTGGGTGACAGACAGTGGGACTTTTGATGATCATGATAGTGGACCCATCGTGACATGCGGCTCGTCTGAGGTGGATCCAAAGACCTGGACCATTACGACGATGTGAAATATCATGGATGGGATCATGTATCCTGCACCGCTTATAAGCTTCTTGAGATAAGTGACCATACGGAATTCCGCTAGCCGATCTAATAATATGTTACAGTGTAGCTAGCGGTACAAGTCCATGAGACTTTGAAGTGTGGTTACCATCATCACTGGTGGGGACAGTTCGGAAGCCATGTCTCATTCAACTGATTGATGTACTACATCCCTGTGCTAATTAGCAGCTATTGATATATCACTTCCCATGCATTTGGTGTCTTGACTAAACAGAATACTTATAGGGCACAGGATCTTGTATACCATCCACTAGATACGATACCCAACCATGTCTACCAATGCCACAGACACGGGGTCCATACCCTCATCGGCACCATCTCTGAATCTCAATGCCTTCATTCAACCCTCGCTGAACACTCTCATGCTCTCGCACACATTCTTATCGCTCTTGATTCCTCTCTTCATATCGCTGTTCTATTTCTCCACCGTGCAGGGTCGCAAGAAGCTTATCTTCATCCTCAATGTGGTAGCCATTTTGCTCGCTTTCGTAGTCGGTGTGCTGTGCGATGGGGTAGCAGTAAGTCCAACCCCCGTGAGACTAACAGATCAAAGAAGTCATTGACACAATGCATACAGATTTCTTCCATATTGGATCCTCTGAATCCGTGGCCTATCCCGGTGTGTTGTTTACTGGTGGTCCGTTGGACGCCCGCTCATGATTTCTTACTTAGGTTAACCTTGCTATTGGATTCATTGGCGTCTGGCAATCCATAATTGTCGACCTCACGTTGCTGCTTCGCGTCATCTATGTCTATCCGCTCGCGCAGCTTGGTCCGATACGCCTTTCCCTCCTTATCGCAATCCCGGTCCTCCTAAAGCTTACTCGCATCATCAACCTCATCATATTTATCACAGTATTGGTTGATGCCATGAACGGATCAAATGCTACCATGGTCATCGCAACTGAATTCTCTTCGAAACCCTACATAAAAATCGAGTGGGCCGCTCAGATGCTAGATAACACGTAAGTGTTCTCATGGATCCCATCAAACGCGCTGTTCACCGTTGGACCTGTAGGTATGCATCTCTTCTATTCCTTTGTAAAATACGTGAGAATGCAATTAAACGGATCAAGAGTAACTCTAGCAGAGGTAATTGTATTTTCCCATTGATCAAATATACTTGTTCATTTTTTCGGTTGTATAGTCACAGTGGCCCAGCGCATGCGCACCCTCTTCAATATCGCGCTCACAAACTTCGTCGTCCCGACCATAATTTCCATTGTTCAATTCGTCTGCGTCTATCGCAACGTCGACACGCTGGTTTTGAACCAGATAATGCTCGTGAACATTATGTTTGCCACCTTTGGTGTCGTTTTCGCCACGGTATGGGCCGGCAGCACCAATCGACGAGACACGCAGCCTGTAGATGCGAAACATCACACCGACCACACTTGGAGCCACCCGACGCCTATCTTCGCAATTGGAAATGGGAGCACAGGAATTCAATCTGCGACGGACTCAAGCTCCGCATTGGGGTACACGACCAGCTTGCACAATGAAAAGGCGAGTGAATAGGGTGTAGTGGGTCGTCCTGGCCGTGTTTTTCCAGGTTTCGAATGGTCCGGATCCGGGACACCTTGATTGTGTATGAACGGGCATGTTATGTATTTTGGGTTGGGTTCGCCCCTTGTACTGTTTGTAAATCTCATTGGAAATTATCGCTCGCGCCGGGCTGGTCGTACGGCTGTACAGGCTGAGCATGTAGATATCTTATTGCTATTTATTCGACCCGCATTTGTTCGCAACTTCACAAGCGTGGAGTTTGATTCAACCCAACGTCCATTTCCGTGCCTCTTTGGGTTTTTGCAGTGGGAACCACTAGCCAAACTGTATGAAGACGCTCATGATCATTCAGATCATTCGGCTCGGCCCGGACTACAGGGGCTGAGAGGGGGCAGTACTGTGTAATTGTTCATCAAAATACTGCCACACGACTAACTTTTCTCTAATAGATTTGTATATCAAAGAGTCCGAAGCCCGAGGAAGACATATATAGCCGTTCCTTCCCCCACCACGATCCGGTATAGGAGCCCGTTAGACATTACTTTGCTTGACAAGCTTCTGATGATTCATAGACTCATAGTACTAGTTGTCACCAGACTAGCTGGTCACGCTCATGCCCCACAAGATTGATCCTCAACATCCCCACCTTGGTCGCGAGATCCAAAAGTGGTCCTTCAATCGTGTTCGCATGCCCACACTACTTAAAGCGCAACCCATTTTTATGGAAAGTCTCGCCATATCTACGATCTAAGGAGCATCAGCAGCGCCGCGCTCCAACGGTGCGAAACATTTTGCGCAAATGTAACTTTGACACCATCTAGCATGAACTATACAGCATCATGTGAATATCTGACAGCGCGTGGAATCCTTCAGGTATAAACGAGCGTGTAATCATCGGGAATTACTATGAAAAGTTCGAGCTAAGTACAAGTGGTCCCTTCAAATTAGTGAACTTCCATCCGTCCCCCCCCATGGCGTCTCATACGCAGTCCGAACGACTCCTTGATACAC
Organism: Exsudoporus floridanus; assembly: GCA_038094735.1. Lineage (NCBI taxonomy): Eukaryota > Fungi > Basidiomycota > Agaricomycetes > Boletales > Boletaceae > Exsudoporus > Exsudoporus floridanus. Next base: position 9,564 of record JBBPUP010000446.1, read on the forward strand.
ACAAGGTTGTGGACTCCTCGACTACTCTGCATGAGGACGCCGGTGTTCAGCAGGTCAAATCTCTAACCGACCATCTGGGATTGCGCCGTTTGTGTTATTCCCTTCATGTCCTCTTGTGCATGCTCCATCTCGTCCTGCTGGCCATGTTGTGGAATCACCCGGAGCACGCCTTCACTATCCCATTCGATAACAGTATCTTGACAACCGGACTAAGCGCTCTCCTACAAGCATTCTACTCGGTATGTGGCTCCGTAGTTTGCACGCCGGATGTCAAAGTACCAACCAATATCATGGCAGCTTTACACAATCGTATTGGTCTTCATGACCCAGTATCTCTCACTGTCTACTTCCCTTTCTCGACGTCAGAAGCTCACCACTACGCACGATATATCTCAAGCCTGGGGCGGACTCGGAGCTGCTATCCTCACATTGTGGCAACAAACGAAGATTGCGGCATCGCCCTGTGCAGTGATACTAGTGCTCTTGTACTTGACGTCCATTTCTGTCCTCCATGTCGCATCGTCGACAATCATGCAGTTCCAACCATACAATGCCTCGCTAATTACGGTTGTACCATCGAATTCAACCTGGCCTCACCCTTCCGTCAACCTCACTGCGCTTGCGTGGGCAGAAATAGTACCACACGTCCCAGTCATGTCTAGTCTCGGTTCATCCATATTGTTGACGTCAGGCCTGGCGAACAGTACACTATACGACACATTTACCAGGAATCAGAATTTTATCAGTGCATCCGTGAATGCAAGCACTATACGTGCTAACTGTGGTCTACTTCCAATCTCGCCAAGTAACCGTGCTGCAGATGTCAATGCCATAGTTGCTGTTGGGGAAATAACAAATGATGTGAATTCATGTGAGTCCCAGATAAAAATTAGTCGCATCGGCCTAATAAATTGCATAGTGGAGGATGAGATAGTGTTTCGCAATGGTGCTCAGTATTTCTGCAAAACCAATACCTCTATAGATTGTCCATTGTTCTTCATGGTCACCACTGCCATGGAATTGGACAGTTCGATACAAAGTTCAAGCTCAGTCAGTATCAATACAACTTGGAGATATGCTCCAATAGATGGTCAGAGTGGAATGCTAACACATCTGGCTCATTTCACTCATGTTTTCTGCATTCAGGTGGAGAAGTTCAAACCTCTAATACAACTGCTTACCTTGTGGCCTGTTCACTTTATGCATTGAACCATCAATCAACCCTTGATATACAAAATGATATCCTACTATCCTCCATAGGAAATTTGAATGTGTCGTCACAAGGATGGTCACTGTGGTCTCCTACTAACAATGGTGCAGATTCAGAAGCTCTCAATGCAGGAGTATGTCATCCATAATATCTCTTATTGTGTCAATGATGCTCATAAGCCCTAAAATAAGATTTCGGCTGCAATGCTTAGATCATTTATTCCTGCTGTTGACAAGCTTCGAGCTGATCTAAGTTCAGCACTCTTCTGCCCAAGTCACCAACATTTTTGCCCTACAATGTCCTCAACAGATATGTATGGATGTAACATCAAACCTTCACTTCTCAGTCAACTAATTTTGTTGTAGATATCTTACATCATTAGTTGGTGCCAATACAACTACAGGCATGAACATAACAGTGGCATCAGAACCAAGCATGTACCCCTCAGTAACCCTTACAGCACATCAAATGGAAGCTGTTGTATCTCAACTAGCTGCAAAATTGATCTGGTTAGGTATGCCTCTAAAGATCACTTTTATCATGTCACTTACAAGGATATAATAGCTGGGCAACTTGGTGAAGATAATGGTGGATTTGCACTTTTTCCAACCAACAGTTACATCACAACAAAAGTGCCCAAGTGGAGACTAAATGTAAGTCCATGCTTAATATCAATTATTACTATAACTCAAAGCATTTAAACCACTGGTATGTAGATTAACAAGATCCCTGTGAATCCTTTATAACAAGTCACAGTATAACAAACTTACATCATTTGGCATATACAGATCATCTTTGCTATCAGTGCATCATTCATCCTACTTGCTATTGTCCCCTTCATGATTAGGAGTTTTTCAAGTTCAAGAACTCAGAACACCTCCACTGAAGGTGTCTCTTTCTTGGAAATGCTATGGATTGGTGCTCATATCCACAGTCTTCGAGAAAGATTTACTATAGTCAAATATCCATCTTCTGAGATGCTGCATTTCATGGGAGTGTTTGATATTTGCCTCACAAATGTGAAAGGCAGTGACTCAGAATTTGTGTTAAAGGAAGGTGAAGATATCAAAGAGTCTTCATTGCAAAGGCTACTGTCTCTGCCAAAAGGTATAATTACTATTCTGTTGTGCACAACCTGCTAATGACTTACAAATAATCTATGATGTCTAGATACAAGGCCACCTGACCGAAGATACAAAACTCGAATGTGGAGGCCCTCATGCATCAGTCGAGTTGGCTCTTTGGCCATTCCACACCTTCTGTTTGTATTGTGCTATGCTCTGCATGGATTTTTGGTTGTGCTTCATCTTGCCCTCATGGCTGTATTTGCCCGCCACACTGAACACCATGTTGTCATTTCATTGGACAACACAGGAATAACAACAGTGTTAGGTGCCTCATTGCAACTGTTCTACACTGTATGCATATCTAACTTAAAACTGGTTTACACTGATCTGACATTTATTTTAGTTATATACTGCAGTCCTTGTTTTCATAACACAACAGCTGATTTCATACCAGATTATGGCATCAAGACAGGACCTTACTAGCATTCATGACATTTCTCATGCATTGACAGGGCTTGGATCTGCAGTGGTCTGTCTGTGGCAACAAAGGAAAGTCTCAGTGTCGCTGTTGACAACACTTGGCATTATGGCATACTTTGCTTGCATCTCAATCCTCCATATGTCTTCATCTGCCATCATGCAGTATCAGACATTTAATAGCACCACAGTCAATGTGGTGCAATCAACATTGGCTTGGCCAAATTCATCCATCAATCTCCAAGACCTCAATTGGGTTGATATTGTTCCATTTGTTTCGACTGTTAATCATTTCCAGGACCTTTCTACCGAGGGGTTACTAGCCAGCACAGTCTATGACATCCCTGCAGTCACACCTACATCTCTCAGTGCCATTGTCAATGCAACCACTATCCATGCAAGTTGTGGTTTGCTTTCCAATCTATCTTTCAATCCCACCGAGTTTTCTCTCAATGCCACCATGCCATCTCCACTGGATACCATAGAAATTATGGATGTCCCCCCAATGTGTATGTATAAGTTGTAGGGCATGATTCAGAAACCAGTACTTACTAATCGAGAATTTCCACCACCTCTCAGGGAATAACACCATTGCTTTCGTGAATTCGGGCTATTACACTAGTGTGCGTCTTTGGTTTGGAAATCACGCACCATTGAATAAATGGACTTTGCACTAACAGTGCCTCGGATGTGACGGTTATTTGATCTTCCAGGTGACTACTGCAGTGGTCTTTGATGCTGATTCGTTGCCATCTGGGAACTCTGTCAGTGTGACATTGAATCAGACACAGAGTATTGTTGAACCAGGCAAGTACTAAAATATCGTCTGATATCACTACCAAAGCTAATGGTTACCTCACCAGGAAACAACTCGGATTCACGGATTTTCCCAATAGTGACCTACTTTGTAGGTTGCTCACTGAATGAAACGACCATTTTGGATACCTTGGACCTACAAAACAATATCCTGAGTGGTTCTCATTCAGCCCAGCCAGATATATCAGCACAGTCACAGCCATGGACACTCTGGTCACCACCTACTAATGTGTCGGGGCTCGATCAAGCAGTATGATATTGCTTCCAGCTCTCATCCTCGATCATATATTGAACTAGCACATCCAGATATCAATTGTGATGGCTAACGCCCCGGGAGCACCCTGCCCTGTTAGCTCTTCATCGGAAATGCAACCCTGTATCGATGATGCGTTCACAAGCTTGGATTTGTATGTCCTTTTGTGTTGACCTGACCACACACTTGATACTGCCTAGTTATATTATGGAGAATGTCGGAATTAATGTGACCGAGAGTGCAGCTTCCACTGGATCCAGTTCAGCCCCAGTGATTACCCTTGATCGTAACAATTTCGAGAATGCTGTGTCCACCATCGCGGCTCAGTCAATATGGCTCGGTGAGTCCACCGAGTTATTATTGTTCCGTGGGGTAGTGGTAACTTGTATGGTTAGCTGGTCGTATGGCTGGCGGCTTCCAACCTGCTTATGGGACAAGCAACGTCACAGATATCACTGTGCAGCTACAGCTGAACGTAAGTGATTCCAGCGAGGAAATGGAATGATGACTCTCCTAACAGGATCCTCAGATTAACATAATCCCTGTAAGCCTCTTCCACTCCGAACCCCTCAAACGACACCATTGAGACAAAACATAGCTCGCGTTTGCCCTCGGGGCGTCTATCACTATCTTTCTGCTCACGTTTTATTTGGTTGGGGTCGCGGTGCCAAAATCCCTTACATTTTCCTCGCTTGGTGTACTGGAGACGTTATGGCTCGAATCGCACTCGCAGCTCCTTCATGACCACATGCTGGAGATTGATGATCCTTCCATTGATAATCTGCGAAATGGTGGAGTCCTTAAAATCTGTATTGCGGACGAGTTAGCCGCAGCGGAGGAAAAGGACGGGCGGGACGACAATGAACCAATGATGTTAGGAGACGAGTAGGAGTTCGAATCACTTCGTTCGAGAAGTATATACTGATCTCTTTTTGTCTGACCTTCTAACTTCAATTTCCAGTATACAAATGACTCGCTTGGTTCCTTCGTCCCTCCACATTACTTGAACCCAACGAAGTATCATGCGATGATTTCTCTGGACGCTCTTGCTATCGACGTGATTGAAAAAAATCTCATAGTAAATGGACTCGGAACTCGATGTAGTACTACCATGCTTTACCAAGTCGTATGTATATACCCAAGTCTTCGTCAGGGTCTGATAAAACGAGCACCTGATTATTCACCGGATGACATGTCGCAGCCGTGCGTGAAAGTACAACCAAAAAATGTTCGGATACCGGGAGTCGAACCCGGGGCTGCTGTGATCAGGGCGTCTGCTCTCCTTGAAAGACAGCCATGTTAGCCGTTACACCATATCCGACTTGGAAATATAGCAGTGCCTGTTGAAGTTGTCATGAAAGGAGACATCAGACATCGAGACACAGATTCGGTTAAGATGAACACGAGCCCGCTCGTTGGCGTACTGCCTGTGGGAGCCAAGGCAGTTAGGGTGCAAATATCTTGGTTCTACTACAGTATCCGCTTTTGCAGCGGGGAATTTTCTGCCAGTGAGGACCAAACCTTGAATTCATGATACTGCTTACAGGTCGCCTTCATTCCTCTGGTTATAACCCCCACAATCCCGGGACCACAATCGGGCGAGACATAATTATTTCGACAGACTGGGCGATCGAGAAACGGAAAAAAAGGTAATAAAATAGTATGATATAATACTCATTTCGGGTCCATCGATGTAAAACGATGATGATATGGGTCAACAGTGAGCAGTACCCAGTCCGTGCGATATATAGGTCGACGACCAGCGACTTCCCAAATCATCGTACGATCCCATACGCCTCCCTCTCCTGCGCTGACCACTCAAACACAGGCAGCGCATGTGCCTCGGTGTTAAAGACCCATTGTTCGAGGGGGAGAGGATCCTCATCCAAGAACAAGAGATAGAGGTATTTAAGAGTTTCGGCTAAAAAGTAACTAGAAGGGAGGCGTTGAGAAATCACCTAATTGGGAATGCATCCAAGGTCTTGCGTTGACTCACCTTGGCATCGAATCCTTCCGAATCGGATATGTGGTGTGGACGTTTTTGACACTGGCGTAGCCCGAGTCGGTCTTAGTGTACTGTTCGATGGCTTGGAAAATGTGCCAGCCACGATGGCGCCACTTCACGTCTCCAGTGGTCCTCCATAGGATATACAACGATTCGACTGTCTGTGCAACAGACAAAAATGGTGAGCACATTCGCGAGGAGCCTAGCCCCCTAAAAAAAGTGTCGCATACCTCGGGCCTCAGATAATATTCCGTGTTCTTGATCAAATAGTCTCTCCCAAACGTATTCGGACGTTTGCCTTTATTCCGCACAGGCGGCACCAACCCCTCGACCGTCGCATTCTCAGATAATGGACTCGTCCACGGTTTTTTATCGCGAACTCCTGGCGGGAAGCGTCCCCATCCTGGATCCCTTTCCCACCACCCACCCTGTTCATCCATCCTACCGAGTTCACCTTCACCGAACTTCCAGGCACGCATTGCATCGATCCACCGTATTCCACCCTCGGGATCAACATCCATCCGTACGATCTCAGGCCCCAACCCCGTCGGCTGATCCGCATACGTCAAATAACACGTCTGCGCGATCCCTTCCGCTGCCCATAAATGCAACTCCGCAAGATCAAACTTGGCGAGGTTGGCATAAGCCAAGCGATCCGCGGGCAACATGTCGTCGGCGAGCGCAGTGACATTGATGCCGAGGGCATCAAGGTGGTTGAGGGGTAGGAGGTGTACGCCGAGGGCGAGGAGGCCAGGAAAGAAGCAGGCGAGGTGTTGGAAAGTGTGGGACGGGGTCATCCCGCGTTTCCAGATTGTTGCTTCGGTCACGTAGAGGAGGTGACGTTTGGGGGTGAGGAAGAGCAGGTTGTTGATAACATATGAGGTGAATCTGAGGTCTGTGTATGGGATCAGGGGGGTCAGCATTATTATCATTGGTAACAAATATGAGAAAGACGAACACATTTCGAGATTACGCTTGTCTGTACGTGCGGTCATTAAAAATTGCTTGAGGGTATATTCGTGTCCGCTATCCGCAAGGGCGCCGACGGAGAGTTGGACTGTTCACATGTGGTGTATCTATTGTCCGGTAGCCAGGAGCGAGCCACTCACAGTTAGTTGGAGCGCCTGTACGAAGATTCCATCGCGTTGGATACATTCCTCCGGACGCAGTGAGGTTCGCAGTATACAATAGATTGGTGATCAAAGTCGCCTGTGGTGCTATGTCAGCTCCAACTCCCAGGTGGGAACAACAAGCGAATACAAACATGATCTACATGCTCTTTTTTTCCCGTAATCTTGCCCAGGTATGCGTATTCCATCTGACAGGATGCTATTTCCGCCAGCACGCCCGAAGGATACGTGATATTCCTTCTCCTGCAATAACAAAGAATATGCTCAGGATCGGTATCGACAACAAAACATCAACGGAACTCGCCTGTAGGTGTTGACTGCAAAACCAGGGAATCCACTCGTCGTATTGAATGCAGGTGCTAATATGCTCCCGAGTTCGTCCGCCTTTTCTCGCAAGAGATCGTGACCGGATATCGCATACGCAGCCAACAATCCACCGAGATAGCGGATAACCGTTTCGAAGAAAGGGACATGAGTATTCTACGGACTGATGCTGAGTGGAACCGTACGAGGGAGAAGAGAGGTGGAGGAGAGGACTTACGGAGGGCAACGAAAAATTGGCATGAGAGATAATCGGCAATGCGCGTGTATATTCGTCATCCAACCCCATGAGTAGCATCGTATCAAGAGAGTCCACAGAGGTGACACCCCACCCATTGAAACTGTACGGAGATGATGTTAACGACGAGTGTTCACACTAGCTCAAAGACGTGCCCTCGCCTCGTGCGCGCGAGAGGAGAGGACTCACTTGTCGGTGCCTTTATTGGACAAAGGCATCAGCTCGTCGTGCGGGAACGCATACTCCTCGTAACCACGATAGGCATGTCGGAATGCCTCCTTCACCTGGGCTGCTCGTTCAGCCCAAATTTGCGGCGCCTCGGGTGGCCAGGAGAACACGTCATCGGAGACAGAAAACAACTCGTCATGTCTCAGATAAGTATAGTAGAGTGTGGTGAGGACGACAGCCACGCAGACTACAAGAAAGACATGACGGATGGTAATTCGGCGGTGTTGACGGAGATGGAGCGCGGCGACGACGTTGGTGGGGGTGATGTAGTAGAAGAGGTTGCTCAGTGCTGCCATGATGGGCGGTGGGTGCGACTCGGGTGTCCACGGGTCTCGCCGCCAGAAAGCGCATGCGACGTAAGTAGCCCGCGACTCAACGCTACCAAACTTGGACTCGGACTATCCGTACACAAGATGGTGGGCAATGCGCGTCGGACTCTTATAACAAGTTCACATTAATGCCTCGTGTTCGCGTCAGCCAACCTTATGATCACTAGGTGCACCAACCCACTTACAACACGTCGGTACAACACGGCAGCTGCCGCTGACAATTCTTCCCATTCTAAATACCAAGTACATTGATCGGAACGCAGCACGTCACCCTTCCGTGACAGTGACAAGGTCGAATGAGACACTCGGTCATGTTTTGGGTTGCGAGAATTGATATCTAACACCGAATTGCCCTATACAGGTCCCGTGTTGTGCCGGCTCGCAATGTGAGAGTATTGAGAGCCTCCATCTCCTCTCCATTCTTGTCGCACTCTTGGGTGTGGTAGCGATTTACATTATGCGCAATCGCCGGCCGCGAACACGGTATCCGCTCCCTCCGTCCAAAACTTGCTCGTTCGATTGGAAATGCTCCCCATTGAAAATTGAGGTTGCGACTTACAACGCGTGGGCTAATAAATATGGTTTGTTCGTACCTCATCGACGCATGTAGTTCGATCTTAAAACTTGCTTCCAGGTGATTTGGTATATGCCAATGTTATAGGACACGTCTTCTTTTCGTCAACTCCGCACAGATCGCAAACGATCTCTTTGGGAAGTAGTTTCTCATTCACCCTGACGGAAACAAGATCTCGTGCTCGGTGCTATCACCGTCTTAATGATATTCAAATGGCCGGAGAGCCAACATCATTCACACTGTACTTCAACTCTCCTGCCTGGTCCTCCGTACATGACACCAACGACATCGGAGACCGTTTACTCGTTCATGGATATCCGAGTATGGCACGGGTGTCCCTTTTCGCTGCTGGTATTCCTAGCAAATTTACAGTTCATGATCCGTGATACATACTCAAGTGAATGCTTGCGTGGCAGACTCCTGATGCAACTCTGCTACCCCGTCTCAGCTGACCTACAGTCAGCCTATCATCCCCTCGGGTGATGGCGAGAGATTCACGGTGGTCCCAACTTTTCCACCCTCAAGTCCAAATCCTTCCAATCTGTTGGGAGCTCCCCCGCCACCACTAACGCCTCCTCATCCTGGCGGCTCTACATCCCGCCCCACGGCCCTCCCCTTTCATCTGTCCGTCGCTTCTTCACACCTCTTCCACCGTCCCGCCAAGTCCATTTTCGTAGCCTGGCATCCCATTTCCCGCCCGCCCTCTCGGGTTGTCATCTGTTGTCATCTCCGCCCGTTCTTTTCTGGCCAATCCCCCTCCAGCGCTCTCTTGATTAACTTTCTCAGCCATTGACACATTGAAATTCTGATGGATGTGCGCGACAGGTCGTTCACACTCAAGCTCGTTTATTTCCGAGGCTGAGGGTGATATTACTGAATTCTTCCTATACCAGTTTGTACTCGTCAACACCACGGCATGCTTGCCACCGTATGAGGGGGCAGCACCGCATGGACGACAAGCGTAGAGTCCGCCCTCAGATCGCGATAACCACTACGATACGCTTTGTTGGTTATATTGGAACCAGAGCTGGGCACAACGAATCATTCATCATTGCATCATTTTCTTGCTGCGCGCGTTCGGACGATCGCCGGTTCGGGGTAAGCGGTGGACCTGCACGATGACAAGGCTAGTGAGACCTCGTCCAGGGCGAGCTATGTAATCCATTTCGGATCGGTTCACCCCCCACAGTTGGTGAGCATATATCAGACTCACATTTGTATGTCTGCTAGTATGTAACTGTGTCTGCCTTCCACAAATTATATCATGTACGAGGGCATCAGACAGTGACAGACAGTGGATTCTATTGCATTCTCACCATTCAACATTCACCTTGGAAAAGACGAGAATGACCAGTCAGTTGAGGTCAAGGTATGCATTGAGTTTAGGGGGCTGAGCATGCCGAGTGAAGCGAGGTGTGCAAGGGGGATAGTGTAGGATAAGGGGCCAGATAGGTTATAGGCTTGAAGCACCCTGGGCTCCAAATCACCTATTTCGTCAAGGTGACTCATCAGACCTCTGGCGACAATGAAAAGGATTTCTTCCAGAACATACCTGTTTATATAGGAAAAGTTCTGGGTGCAATACCATTAGCAAATGGGGAGAGAGCGGAGAAACATGCAGCAGAAATTACACGCGGATCTTTCTGTGTGCAGCACTCGTGGGAGTAATCTTAGGTTATGAGACTATCTAGGTAATACCTAGGTACATATAAGCCCTACCCTAGGGTTTATACATTTTTCAAATATACTATATAGCACAGTATAGCCTTCCTGGACTTACTGTAGTATATAAATATAGGTTATAGATTACCACTTGATTGCATAATATCAGCCTGGCCTTCCTGGAATTGCCATTGATGGATATGGACATATGTAGTGATAGCTTGGCCTGCATCTGTATGGCCGTCCAGGACGGCCACTGGCACATAGGACATGGTATGCAGCCACAGCCCAGCAACAGGCCACTCATGGATAGTACCTGGTATACAAGCAACAGTGTGAGGCTTGTGCTGTGCTCATTGTGTTACTTATATGAGACTCTCATGCATTGGCCATCCTGGGACGGCCACCTGCACTGTCCCATTGTGTCATTTGTATAGGGCTCTTATGCACTGGCCATCCCAGGATGGCCAGATCATGCATTAGGTATGAAGATAAATGTTATTCCACAGTCTATGAGGCCTTGTAGATGATTTCTAGGATGGATTAATCCCCAAGCTAGGGTTTATATATTTTCCTATTGCATATATATGCTATAATATGTGCATTCTGTATTGCATTTAGCCATAACAATACTTGGTTTATTTCTGTAGCTCTATTTACCACATATGATGAATACATATGTTGTTATACTTATAGGGTCATTTTGGAGATAAGTCTCAAATTCAAAACCATATTTTGAACTTGAAAATGTTACCATGAAATAGAGGGCATCTCTGGG
>JBBPUP010000447.1:0-20575 GCA_038094735.1 Exsudoporus floridanus
ACAATTTTGTAAGTCACTATATTGTGTTTAGTGAAAAATGACCAAACATGTGGACAGTTTTTTGAACCACTGTAGGCAAGTACCAGTGTGGTGGTAAATTTTGCCTTTAATTGGTCAAACATGTTCTATTCCTTTTGCATTCAGACCCAAGCCTTGTCCTTTTTGGTAAGATCATTGAGTGGTTATGCTACAGATGGTAACACCAGGCTGGTACCCAGCATATCTTTTTCCTTTTTAGACTCCCCAGAGTCTCCACTATTGTGGGACCTACTTGTCAATGATGAGGGGATCTCTGACAAACTATGGGACCAGCTTGTTGGAGGGGCTTGCCTGTTAAATTCACTACCTATTTAACCTATCATGTGACAGTCATGTGATCAATCACATGCTTTCAAGGTCATGTAACCTTATGCTTCTCTCATCATGTGGCCATGGGAATGATCTAGAATGGTCTAATGTGTATTTAATCTTTGATCTTCTAGAATGACCTATGACACGTTTCTTTAATTACTGCGATCTAGAACTAGTCTAGACTCACTTCCTTATCTATGACACACCTATGACATCATACCCTATGCTCCATGCACAAACCTTTAGTAAATAAGTACAAACATGTAAAGTAGTATATATAGTGAACATGCAACACCCCAAGAACTCCAGTCTAGTTCTTGTTGGGTTTCCCTTCAGGAAGTTCTGCTCTAGTCTCTATTCTTTAAGCTAGGTTTAGTGTTGTGTGTTCTGGGAGCTTTATTAGGTCCTGTAGGTCAGCAACATCACCCTTCCTCCTGCCTCCCTTTCCTCTGACTCTGGACTTTCCCCTTCACCACCTCACCAGATCACCCCTCTCACTGCCACCTCAGATCTCCCTATCCTGCTTCACCCCTCCAATCAATGGCTTCTCCCACAATGGTATATGCTGATCAGATTCCCAAGTAACATGATCAATTGACCCTTCCAATAATCACTATTTCCTTTTCATATTTCTTCAGACTTCACCCTTTAGTTACCTTATCCAGTAGCTTCCCAATCTAGATTAGAGGAACTGGCCTTAATCTAGATCCATCCTATTTAAATAGCTAGATCTCCCCTGTACCTCCCAACCTTGATCTATGCTTTTCTATCATTTCATCTTGGTTCCACTTGATTGGGATCTTTGCATCATACAGATTCTCCAATCTATGTTACTATCCATTTTAGTGTTTCAGGGGTTCAGCCGTAAACCAAGAAGGACTGCCACTGTCTTGGATAACTGACCTCAGTGTCGCCCTACCTGTAACTGTCCTTAGAGACCACATTACTCTAAGGAAGGTGTAGGAGTCCTGAGCCAAACCAGCATGGGAGATACTGCTATAGTTGAAGATCACGACCTTCTTCACTGCAAAGCATAACCAAGAGTCCCCAATAGTGGGTGAGGTTCTGAGAATGTTACCTTCAGTCATAGGAACTGTCGAGACATCTTGGTGCTATGGAACCAGCTGACATGAACCAGCATCACTTGCTATGTCACAGTTGACATAACAAAAGATCAAAGTTTTTCTTGCCTTAGTGCCATTGTGCCTAGACTCAATTGGACTATCTAGGAAAGGTAGAGCAGCTGAGCTACCAGGTGGTAGCAGATACCATCAAAATGAGTTGCTGGAATCTTGGAGCCATCCTTGAATACAAAGGCAAACGAACCCCTTAGAACCCAAACTTCCCACTTTCCAACCCCCCATTCTGAGCTCTATGAGAACAGGCCTACTGCTCATCTCACCATCAAATCTGCAATCCCTCCAGTTCAACCACTACTCTCCCTGCACTTCCTGGGACCCCATTGGACACTTCCACTCCACAGCTGTCCTCTAGCCAAGAACTGGATCCCTTTCCCCCTTCCCCTATTGATGTAGAGCTTCCTGACCTACTCTAAGACAATGACTCAGATGAGGAAAACATGGGAGAATTCAAAGCTGCTCTTCCTGAAGAATTTAGCAGCAATGCAAAAGATACCCAGCAATGGCTTATGGTCATGTCAGCTTACTTTGCTCTGGCAGATGACAAGATCAACAACCAAGCAAGGGTCATCATTTTTCTCAACAGAATGTCCAAAGGCCAAGGAAAGGCCTTCACAGAAACCTGGTTCTCCAAAGTCACCAACAGAGACATCACATGGGATAAAGTCCAGAATACCTTCAAAGAAACCTTTGTCCCTCAAGATTCCGCTGCATATGCCTGTATCTCTCTTGTGAACCTCCACCAGAACACCTGTGAACTCTAAGGGTTTGACAACTTCATCTAGGCCTTCTCCCTCTTATCTGTGAGATCCCAGATCTCCAATATTAATGCTCTCACCAAATGGTTCCTTTGGGGCATTAATCCCAAGATCGCTACCCAACTCACCCTTTCCAAAATACTCAACTCCATCAGAGTCACCATGGAGAAGATCTTCTCAAAAGCCTCCGAGATCAAGGGAAGCCTCTGTCAAATCAAATCACTTAAAACTGGTCCACAAGTTCCCTATGGAGGGAGTGCTACTTGCTGCAAGCCCAATGCTATGGATGTGGATTGCATTTTCCTCTCTTCCACAGAATGTGCAAAACATTATAGGAAAGGTCACTGCTTTATCTGCAATAAAAAAGGTTGCTCTATTCGCAATCATTCTGGCTATAGCAGCATGCACAAACCAAAATCCTGGAATCCCACCTCCACTTTGCCACCACTTCTGCTTGGACCCCTTCCAAGGTTGCCCTTGACAGTTTCTTGGAAACTGTTACTCCTCAAAACCATGACCAAATGCTTTGCGCTTGCACCACAGCGCTGAATAACAAGGTCACCAAAGATAGGCTCCCTCTAGTCAAAGAAGAAGGACTGTTCACCAGCTGGAATGAGGATGTAAATGCTCTCACAGCCAAAAAATTCCCATCCATTCCTCTCTCTTTTGCTGCTTCTTCTTTTTGAATGGGTCATATTCTGTAACTTTCCTAGATCCAACTCTGCTCCTCCAGTGTCTTCATAGCTCTTGACCTTATGAACTCCACACCTTTCTCAATTAGGACTTGGCCCCTAATCTTTGGACCTTATTCATTGGCATCTATCCAACTACTAGACACCTTTCTGATCACCTTTGACATTTTGACTGCTACTATACTTTGATTGACGTTGTCTAACTTCTGACTGATATCATCTGATGTCCATATCCAGACCGACCTCCCTGTGTTTCACTTACTCATTCTAATTATGAGTCCCAATAGTATATAAACCATTATATACCCCCATGTAACCTCAGTATGAATATCAACTAAGATATCCTCTCCCTTCTGATCATCCTCTACTCATAAGCAAACTAAGCAACTCCAGCTTAGGTCCTGCTCTACCCTCTGACCTCCAAAATCCGGGACCAGATGTTACAAGAGTGCATCATATAAGGTGAAGCCAAGTCCCATCAGCTTTGATCTCCAGGGTCACTACTGGATAGACTCTCAGTTAAGTCCCCATCCATCTGCAATCTTAACAGTATATTCGTACTCAATCTTGTCATGTCCTATTCATGGCTACTTGTACTACCCACTCACAAATCCATACCATGGGTAACAATCCTCTGTTATCCCCTCATTACAACCCGCTCTCTGTCTTCAGCAGCTCTCAATGAGGTCTGGAAATTGTTGAGCAATTCCAAAGTTTCTTCACTCATCACATGCCTTATTCTGCTTCCCAAGGGCTGGCCCATCAACCCTCACCAACACCAGGTCCTCAGGTAGACCTCTTTGCAGAAGATGGGAACTCCAAGCAATGTTCTGTGCATACTCCACCCAGAATGAATGAACCTGTGGACAAGCCAGAAAATCCTGAAGATCCAGAGGGTCCCAGAGGTCCCAGAGATGACCCTTCCAATGATGACCAGGATTTTGACCTCTTCCCTCATTCCTCCAACTTGGAATATGAGCAGATTCTCCAAAACACATTAGCTCAGCTTGTATCTGCTATTAATGTCCTTACTTGTTCCAATTGCAAGTCTTCTTCCAACCTCTATACTAAGGTTCAAGAACTGGACCAGTTCGATGAAATGGATCCACACAAATTCTGGGCTTTCTTTGTCCAGCTAGAACTTAATTTTTTAGGACCGCTCTAAAGCCTTCCATACTGACCATGCTAAAGTCACCTATGCACAGTCATACCTGAAGGGCATGGCCCTTGAATGGTTTGAGCCCAATCTCCTAGAGATGGCAGATCCAGACCTCCGCCCACTCTGGATGGATGATTTCAAGGAGTTCACTTTATAGCTCTGGATCAACTTTGGACCACATGATCCAGTCAGAGATACTGAACATCAGCTTGATCAACTTTCTATGAAGGACATGCAGTGTATCAACAAGTATGTTGTGGAGTTCAATTGGATTGCTTTACAAGTCCGAGATTATGGAGAAGATGCACTCCGGCACCACTTTTACAATGGTCTTTCCGATCATATCAAGGATGAAATCTCTCACATCGGAAAGCCTTTGACTATCTCTAAACTCCGTATCCTAGTGCAAGCCATTGATGCCTGCTATTGGGAATGCAAGTCTGAACTTAGCCAGCAAACAAAGTCTCATCCTCCGAAATCCTCCAACAAAACCCTTGCAGATAAATTATCTTCCACCAACCATTTCTCTTACTGATTCTCCTCTGAATCCTCTAAGGACTCCAAGGAAGCCAAGGCAAAGGCTGCCAGCTCCCCTGTGCCCAAGTCCAACAAGTCCAATCTTTTGTCAAATCTTGGTAAGGATGGCAAGTTGACTGCTGCTGAGTGCAAGCAGTGCTTCGACAATGGCCTCTGCATGTTTTGCAGAGCCTCTGGACATGTTACTAAAAAATGCCCCAAGTCTTTCTCTCAGGCCTCCAAGACCTGTGCTGTTAAGACAACTCCAGAAACCAAATTGGAGGTCTTCACTAAGAAGGCAAAAAAATAGTCTGCAACCTCCAGTGCTCCACACAGACTGAAAGTTACATTGATGCCATCTGTGCATCTAAGGAGATCCACCTCAACACATCTGCTCTTTTTGATCTGAAGTCCCTTACACCTATCATTTCCCTAGTATCTTATGACATTCCTTCCTTTTCCATGCTGGTGGACTCCAGATCCTCCAATTGTTTCATCGACAACTCCTTTGTTAATAAACATAATCTCCCTGCCCATCCTGTCCCTCTACTCCAACTCTGACTTTTTGATGGCACTTCCAATTCCATGATAACCCAAGCTGTCAACCTTTTCATCCATTTCAAAACTGGTGATGTCACTCCAATGACATTTTATGTCACTCCATTGGATGGATCCTATTCTCTTGTCTTGGGACATAACTGGCTCACTTGCTACAATCCACTGATTGACTGGATTTGGGCAGTATATTGTTCCACTCACCTGAACAGGGCATGCCAATAACTCCGAGCTCCTCTCTGAAGCCTCTGGTTATAACACCTCCAGCTGACCCTCCCAACTCTGACTCACTGAGCTTCTCTGAACTAAGGCCTCCACCCATCACAATGGTCAATGCTGCTGCTTTTGCAATGACTTGTTGCCTTGAAGGCTCTATTCAATTCTGTTTGCAACTCTGCCCTCGGGGGAGTGATCTCCGCTCTGCTTCCACCTCCGAACCCACTGATCTCTCCAGTGTTCCTCTGGAATACCATGACTTTGTAGACATCTTCAGTAAAAGCAAGGCTTCTGAACTTCCTCCACTGGGAGTATGACCTGAAGATCGACTTGTAGGAAGGAGCTTCACCCCCTCTCAGCACCACCTATTCCCTTTCTCTGTCTGAACTCAACACTCTCTGAGACTTCCTTAATGAGCACCTCACTGTGGGATTCATCTGTCCATCCTTATCTGCTCATGCAGCTCTGGTTCTCTTTGTCCACAAAAAGGATTGGTCACTTTGCCTGTGTATTGACTTCTGAAAACTGAATAAAATCATAAAGAAAGACCATTATCCCCTTCCTCATATCTTGGATCTCCTCAACACTCTGAGCTGTGCTAAAATATATACTAAGATCAACCTCCAACATGCCTATCATCTAGTCCGGATCACAGAAGGTGATGAATAGAAGACCTCTTTCCAGATTCACTATGGCCCATACAAATGGCTTGTTATGCTGTTCAGACTCACCAATGCACCTGCAGCCTTTCAATGGTTTATCAACACCATCTTTGCCAATATGTTAGACATTCGTGTAATTGTTTATCTGGATGACATTCTTGTCTTCTCTGCCAATAAAGCCTCTCATCACAACCATGTCCGAGAAGTCCTCCAAAGACTCTGCAAGCATGGACTTTTTGCTAAACCCAAGAAATGTAAATGGTCCACTGACTCAATGGAGTATCTTGGATACATCCTGTCACCATTCAAATTTACCATGTCCTACAACAAAGTCCAGGCTATCCAAGACTGGCCTGAGCCTCGAAAAATAAAGGATATTCAATCCTTCTTAGGGTTTGCAAACTTCTATCATCGTCTTATTGACAATTATTCTGCCATTGTTGTTCCTCTGATCCACCTCACCCACAAGGATATTCCATGGAACTTCAATGACTCCTGTTGTTTCACCTTCCATAGCCTCAAGGAGGCCTTTACCTCCACTCCTATCCTGATCCATTGGATTCCAGATGCTCTGATGATTGTCAAAACTGACACCTCTGACTATGCAGTTGCAGGCATCCTCTCCATCCATTGTCTGGACCAGGAGGTATGACCAGTCGCCTTTTATTCACACACACTTTCTTTTCCAGAACTCAATTATGACACACATGACAAGGAGTTGCTTGCCATTCACAAATGCTTCTGGACTTGGCAACATTACCTTGAAGGGTCTGGTACTCTGATCAATGTCATTATAGACCACAAGAATCTTTAATACTTTGCTACATCCAAACTCCTGACTCACTAGCAGGCCTGCTGATCAGAGTTCCTTTTCCAGTTTCACATGGTTGTCCGCTTCCATCCTGGTAAATTAGGAGTGAAGCCTAATGCCCTCACTAGACATTGGAATGTCTATCCAAAAGAAGGAGATAACAACTATGCTTGCACCAATCCGCACAATCTCCAGCCTATTTTTACCCAGGAACAGCTTGCATTATTCCTCCAAGCCACTGGACTCGCAGCTCCAGTGCTCTGAGCTACAGTCCTACTTGACCTTGAGACCCTCCATAACAATATCCTTTCTTCCCTTCCTTCTGATCCAATTGCGACAGCCCACATATCCTCCAACCTTACAGGGTCACAATGGTCTATAGATACAGGGGGATTCCTCCACCTTAGATAACAGGATTTACATTCCCAATTCCAATGACCTCTGGCTCTGAGTTCTCTGGTACAAGCATGATCACCCACTCTTAGGGCATTTTGGGTAGAATCGCACTCTAGACCTTCTAAGATGGGAATACACTTGGCCAGGAGTCCAGACTTTCATCAAAGACTATGTATTGTCCTGTACCACTTGTGCCCATGCTAAGGCCCCTAGACATAAACTCTACAGCCTACTCAAGCAACTCCCCATTCTGGAGAAGCCATGGAACTCCATCTCCATGGACTTCATTGAGCAACTCCCTCCATCCTCTGGATTCACTGCTATACTTGTGGTTGTAGACCAACTATCCAAACAGTGTATCTTCATTCCGACTCACAACACAATTACCTCTCCAGAGCTTGCAAGATTATTCCTCCTCCATGTCTTTTCTAAGCATGGAGTTCCCTTCCACATCACCTCTGATAGAGGCTCTGAGTTTATCTCCCACTTCTTCTACTCTCTTGGAAAGGCACTTGACATCCATTTACACTTCACCTTCAGATATCACCTGGAGGGTGATGGCCAAACAGAGCAGATGGATCAAACCCTCAAGCAGTACCTCTACATTTACTGCAACTACCAACAAGACAATTGGTCCAAACTTCTACCCCTCATGGAGTTCACATACAACAATGCTCCAAGCACAACCACCAGGATTTCACCATTCTTTGCCAATAAGGGTTACCACTCCAACCTTACTGTATATCCAGAATGAGATCTCACTTCCACTTGAGCCAGAGACTACTCCATTGACCTCGACTCCCTCCACCAATTCCTCTGAGAAGAGATGACTCACGCCCAGAAGTGCTATCAAGGTCCAGCAGATGCTAAATGAACTCTGGCCCTGGACTTCAAAGTTAGAGACCAGGTTTTCGTGAAAGCCAAATACTTCTGATCTACCTGACCCTCCAAGAAACTCTGTGAGAAAAATCTAGGACCATATAGCATTATTGTGCAAGTTGGCAATAGTTTGTTTACACTCCATCTTCCTGATTTCCTGAACTCCGTCCACCTAGTATTTCATGTCTTCCAGTTGGAACTCTCAGTGGCCAACATGATTCCCAACTAAGAGCAACCTCTGCCACCTCTGATTGAAGTAGATGGAGAACCAGAATACAAGATCTCCAAGATCCTTGACTCCAAGATTGATTGATGGTGGAAGGACTGCAAGGTCCTGTATCTTGTCTGGTGGTTTGGCTATGAAGGAATGGACAAAGAAACCTCATGGTTGCTAGCGACTGAGTTAGACCATGCCTCTGAGCTCATCCAAGACTTCCACCTCCAATACCCAGATAAACCTGGACTCCATTCCTTCCCTTAGTTTTCACTCCATTTTGTAATGTTCAAAGGAAAGTTTCTATATTACAATTTACATTGCTACCTACACTTCTCTGCCTATGTCTGACTCTTCTACCCCCATCTCTTCTTCCTCTGACCCTTCCTCTTCACCCTCTGACCCCTTTTCTCCAACCTCCAATTCCTCCAGCATATCCTCTAGCCTGTCTTCCTCTTGCTCCGACCCATGCTTCAAACCCTTCTTGGAGCTCCCTACGTGTTCCTCTGCTGCCACTTTCTCCTTTCTCAGCTCTGCCACCTTCATGTCCACCTTCCGATGCAGGTCCAACCTTCACTCATTGTTCCAATCATCTTCCGGATCCTCTGGGCATGTCTAGTACACCTTTGCACCCTGGAGCTCGACCAGCTGCTTAAGCAGCTGGTTTTGCTCATCCTGCACAATGTTGAGGTGCATCGTCCTGGAGGCCAAGTCCTTTAGGACAACCAGGATCTCCGAGAGGATTTTTCTCTTAGAGCTCTGGCCTCTTGACCAACTCAGACCAGCCTCCAGACTCTCAGAGTCCACCCAGGCCTTCTTCTTCCCCTTGTCCTTGGGTGACTCCACCTCTGACCTCTTTCTCTGCTGTGTTGATACCCCCTCTGCTCCAGGGTGCAGGCACCTTGCCTTCACCTGAATGTAGCTGGCACAGGACATGGACTTCCTGGGTCCCAGCTTGCACTCCTCATCTCTCTGGATACACCACTCACACTCCAGGAGGCTCCTCCAGATCAGAGACATGCTGGCACTCTGATCCCTCCACACCTGCTCCACCTGTTTTCATTAGCAATGAAGTATTAGGGGTAATACCACTCACTCTTTGTTTGGCCTTCTCCTCCAAGGCCCTCCACACCCTCTCCACCTCTCTCTGCTTCTTCTCCACTCACCACACCTTCTTCTCCACCTTTCATTTCTCCTCTTCTGCCTCCTCTTTTCTTCTGCCCTTTTTCAGGCTTTCTCCATCACTTTCTGGGCTTTGGCCTGTTGTCTTCACTCAGCAAACTTGGCTTCGCTGAGCTTGTTGCTGTCCTCCAGATCTTCGACAATCCAGTTCTCAAACCAGCTTTGAATGTCAGAGAAGCAATTGTTGGTGGACATGGAAGTATGGAATGAAGGAGCATGGAGTACTAGCCACAGACTTTTTATCCACCAAGAAAAATTTTCAAACTCCACTTTGTTGACTTGACTTTTTTCCATGCCTTTTTAGCTCCACATTTCCAAATTAGGTCACCATTCATATTTCTCACACCACATCCCTTGTCCAAGTCTCTTCACTAGTGGCCTTCAAGGGTTCAGGCCTAAGGAGGGAATACTGTCATATTCCATAACTTTCCTAGATCCAACTCTACTCCTCTGGTGTCTCCATAGCTCTTGAACTTATGAACTCTGCATCTTTCTTGATTAGGACTTGGCTCCTAACCTTCAGACCTTATTCATTGATATCTATCCAACTACTAGACACCTTTCTGATCACCTTTGACATTTTGACTGCTACTATACTTTGATTGACATCGTCCAACTTCTGACTGACATCGTCTGATGTCCATGTCCAGACTGACCTTCCTGTGTTTCACTTACTCATTTTGATTACAAGTTCTGATAGTATATACACCCTCATGTACCCCCATGTAATCTCAGTATGAATATTGACTAAGATATCCTCTCCCTTCTGATCGTCCTCCACTCATAAGCAAACTAAGCAACTCCAGCTTAGGTCCTGCTCTACCCTCTGACCTCTGAAATCCAGGACTGGACATTACAAGGGCACATCACATAAGGTGAAGCCAAATCCCATCAGCTTTGATCTCTGGGGTCGCTACCAGATAGACCCTTGATTAAGTCCCCATCCATCTGCAATCTTAACAGAATGGGAGGAGTAAACCAACATTACTGCCTCCCTCAGTTACCATTGCTCCTGTATTTATTTCTAGATCAAGATATAATGCTATTCATTTACCAGTCTCAATCTGGAAAAAAAGCAGGGAAATTATTGGAACAGAAGCACTGATTGACTATGGAGCAATGGGGTGCTTCATTATGAAGATGGCTATACTATGGATGAAATTGCTAGTGTACAACTTGGACGTATCACACTAAGCATACAATGTTGATGGAACAGAGAATAGGTCAGGACAAATTACCCAGAAAACTAACATCATTTTAGATTATGGAGGCATCAAGGAATGACAAGACCTCCTAATCCTCAATTGTGGCAAGGATGAGATCATTCTAGGAATGCCATGGTTCTGGGCAATCAACCCAGAGATTAACTGGACTGAAGGATAGGTAACAATAGTATCATCCAAGTACAAATGGATCTGGGCAGATGCTGTTATGTCAACCATGACATAGCAAGTGACGCTGGATCATATCAGCTGGTTCCTACCAGCACCAAGGTATCTTGACTGTTACGCTTACCCACTAGGCATGAGACTCTTGGATAACAGATGGAACGTTCTCGGAACCTCACCTACTAGACGTAGGACTCTTGGTTATGCTTTGCGACACTGAGCTGGGAATGCTCCAAGCAAAAGGCAGTATCTACCCAGCTGGTGTGGCCTGGGCCTTGTATCCCTCCCTAAGGTGATGTGATTCTTTAGGCCCGTTACGGGATATGGCGACACTAAGGTCAGTCGCTCTAGATAATTGGCAGTCTTCCCAGCTTTACAGCTGAGCTCCTGAAACACTAGAAGTTGCTAGCACCGGCTAGTGTGGGGGTAACATGGATTAGACGATCTGTATGACACAAAGATCGCAATTGAGCAGAACCAAGATGAAGTGATAGAATAGCATAGATCAAGGTTAAAGTTACATGAACTGATCTAGCTACTTATATAGGAGAGATCTAGATAAGGGTAGGCTTCTCTAGATCATATCGGGAAGCTACTATGTATAGCAACTATTGCCTATCAGAGAAGGCAATGGAAGGGATAAGTCTGAATAAGGATAAATGAGAGAGACCAACCATTGGATGGTATCTGCTGATCAGCAGGAGCATAGTTGATGTGATGATCGGATAGGGGGCAATGATGAAGGGTATTTTATTATCACGGCAGAAGCCGTGAGTTGGAAATGGGGTTGATCCGTCAAAAGGGAGTCTGCCAAGTGGAGGGTCAAGCCCCTCCTACGAACTGGTCCCACAGCTTGTCGGAGATTCCCTCGTCATTGATGAGTAAGTCCCATAGTGGCAGGGAGTCGGAGGCATCTAGAAAGGAAAATGATAGGTCGGATACCGGCCCGATGTCACCATCTGTAACATTACCCTCCTCGTATGTCTGAAGCTCCAGCTCAGACTCCTCAAGGGCTGCTGTCACTGGGGTTCTCCTTGTAGGTGGTGAGGTCCCAGTCCTGGGAGAAGAAGAGATCTGGAGAGGGGCAGCAGGAGTGGGAGTGACCTTGGAGGTTGCAGTGAGAGCATCATAGTTCTGGGCAATGATACTGTGGGTGTCCAGGGGCCAGGAGATGGCAGAGGGGACAGCGGTATTGAGGACACTCGAATCTAAAGTGTCCGGGGGTGTTGCATTCGAAGCAACGGAGAGGAGTGGAGAGGAGGAAACTGCAGGGTCTGATGGGAAGAGGAGGGGGAGAGGGTAGGCTTCGTGAGAGATGGGTATCAGCATCTAGGCCTGTGGTACTTGTCGCGGTCCCAATGGCAATGGGAACTGGTAAGGATTTCATAGGAATGGCAGGAGAGTCAATGCTCCTCTTTGGAGCTCTTGCCAGTACAGGGCAAAGGTGTTTGGAGGAGGGGGTAAGAGGTATCCCTGATCTGAAAATGACTGCTCTCCGGCAGCGAAGGATGCAGGAGGGATGGGAAGGATGTCCTCCATTGAGTGGTAAGAGGGAGGCAGGGGAGATGGATTCCTGGGTGGAGGGTCTGGTTGGGATGCAGGTGGTGTCAGAGTCTGACTCTTGAGGAGACCCTCCAGCTCCTGGATGGTCCTCAGCAGTGCTTCTGCTTCAGCTGATCGGGTGGAGGGCATAGTTATGACAGGAGTGGGGTTCCCCAGGAGATACAGGTCAATTGTTGAAGAAGGAGTCTCTCTCCTCCTCCGAAAGAGCAGAAAGGATGGGAAGCAGGATGGCATTGACAAGTTCTTCTGGGAGAAGGGAGATGGAGAAGTTGAACCCCTTGACATATAAGAGGTCGAGGGTGAGTTCCCTTGTGGTGGATAGTTCCTGTTTGAGACCAATGATGATAGGGGGGTTCTCGGTGGTGGCCGAGAAGAGGGGGTTAGGGGCACTTGCTAAGCACCAGGCAGCCCTGGTGTGAAGGGTGTGAAGGGCAGAGTATGCCCAGAACAGCTCGGCAATGTAGACAACCAAGTTGTTGGCAGTGGAGGAGGGGAGGTCCTTGAAGGCCTGGAACGTCTGTGAGTTCTCAAGTAGGGATGCATAAAAGAGGTGATGGGCGAAGACCAAGAGTCTTCTGAGACGGATGGAGAATGGAGTGAGAGTCATCGGCTAGTAGTTCTGGTGATAGGGACAAGAGATGATACGACAGAAGCAGGGATGTTCTGTGGCGTGCTTGGGGACATCAAGATTAGGGTATTGGACTTGGAGATGGGCTTGTGTGAGGGCTTGAGAGACTCGAGAGATGGTGATGAGGAGAGACTAGAGAGTGGGTTCGATCATGCTGTCGAACCTCACAATTCATGCAGTTTTTTATACTCCTGGAGGAGGGCAGTGGCATTGCCGAGGTTTCCTTCTGCCTCCCAAGTTCGTTTGGAGTCTGGATAGCCTTTCTAGTGGATTAGGTATTGCCTTTATCTCAGTGTTCCCTGATGATTGATGATCTTCTCAATTTCGTATTCTTCCTCTGTTCCTATTAGATCCGGAGGTGGCTGTGAGAAGTTGGAGCCGTGTTCAGGAGTCTCCTTGTATGATGATAGGAGAGAGGTGTGGAAGACATCATGGATCTTCCAGGTCTTGGGGAGTTTGAGGTGGTACACAACTGCGGAGATGACCTTGGTAATTTTGAATGGGCCAGTTCATTTGGCTGCCAATTTCCAGGAGGGAACTTGTAGTTTAAGGTTTTTGGCTTCTAGCCAAACCTTATTCCTGATTTTCCAGGGAAAGAAGCGCAAGAAGGTCTGTTCCTTCATGCATTGTTGCATAAGTTTGTGTGCAGCTTCGGCTTCTTTCCAGGCTTTGTCCAGTTGAGACATCCTTGTCTCTAGTGCAGGGAGGAAGGTCTTTCTGAATGGGGGATAAGACCAGGGTTCATATCCCAGAATGAGAGAAAACAGGGTTTTGCTGGTGACTGAGTGAGTGGCTGAGTTGTGGGAGAACTCCGTGAGGTGGAGGTTCTTGAGCCATTTGTGCGGTTGGGCATCACAGAAGATTTGAAGATACGTTTCAAGTTCCTGGTTGTACCGTTCTGTTTCTCCATCAGTCTGGGGATGGTATGCTGTTGACAGGGCCAGGTCATAGTTCAGGAGGCATGCCAGTTCATGTGCGAATGCAGAGGCGAATTGCAGCCCCCAGTCTGAGATGAGCTTCTCATGGAGACCATATTATTTGAATACGTTCTCGAAAAAGAGCTTGGCGATTCCAGCTGCGTCCATGGTTTTTGAGCAAGGGCAGAGAATTATCCCCTTACTAAGGCCATGGTTGACCATGACCATGATAGAGTCGAAACTGGTGACAGGGGGGAGGTCCGTGATGAGGTCCACAGATAGGTGTTGGAAGGGGCAGCTCGCAGTGATGGGGAGGGGGTGACCGGGGGAACGGTGGGGTGGGTATTAACCTTGTTTGCCTGGCAAACGGCACATCCAGATATATATTTCCAGATAAACGTAGAGAGGCTGGGCCACCAATAGTCCTGGAAGATCCTGGCAATGGTCTGGAGATGGCCTTCGTGGCCACCTGCAGGGGAGTTGTGGAGTTCCTGCATGAGTGCATGTCGAGCCTCAGCAGGGATGTACAGTCAGTTGCAGAAGTATAACTTTCCGTTAGTAAAGGTCCATTTCTCAGGGCAGGAACGACCAAAGAGTGGCTCTTTCTTTTCCATGGCAGAGAGAGCCTGAAGAACCAAGGGGTCGGAGAGGGTGGAGGAGGCAATCTTGTCTTGCAGAGCAACATCAATTTGATTGATCTGGTGATCAAAGGCTTCTGAAGGAAGCAGTTGCACATCTGCATTATCGCTAGAGATGTCAATATCATTCCTGTGGGAAAGCACGTCCGCAGGGGCCATTTGAGTACCAGGGAGGGCTTTGTAAACCATGTCAAAGTCCTGCAAAAATAATAACCACCAAGCCTGTCATCAGGACAGCTTGCGTGGTTCCTTAAAGTATGTCAGGTTCTTATGGTCGGTAAGAACCGTCACCACATGGGGTGACCCTAGGAGATATTGCCTCCATTCTTCGAGCCCTCAAATTATGGCCAGAAGTTCCTGATCGAAAATATCATAGTTTTGTTCAGCTGGGGAGAACGACTGGGATAAATATCCACGGAGTTGGAGGTCTCCATTCGAGTTTGACTGCATGAGCACTGCTCCAGAGGCAGTCAGCAAGGCATCCATCATGGGGGTAAAGGGTTTCATGGTGTCTGGGAAGGTGAGGACAGGTTGTTTCGTAAAAGCTTATTGGAGAGTGCGAAATGACGTTTCCTAAGCTGGCCCCCACATCCAAGGGGTGAAAGATTTTGTGAGGTCCAGGAGGGGTCAAGCGATATCCGAGAAAGACAGTATGAACTTCTGGTAGAAGTTGCAGAATCTGAGAAAGGAGCAAACGGGTTTCACTCCCTCAGGGGTCTTCCATTGCTTGATGGCATCCAGCTTGACTGGGTCCATGCGAACCCCACTCTTCCTGACTACCATACCGAGGTAGTCGACTTTGAAGGCAAAGAAGGTGCACTTTTCCAGCTTGAGATACATTTCCTGTTCTGCAAACTATTGCAGAATCTTCCATGTTTGTTTGTTGTATATGGCCTGATTGGAGGAGTGAATGAGGAGGTCATCCATATAGATAACAAGCCATCCCTCGGCGATGTAGTCAGCAAAGAGGTCATCCATGAAGGCTTGGAATGTCGCAGGGGAGTTGCACATTCCAAAGAACATGACATTTGGTTCAAAGAGTCCCTGGAGGGTGATGAAGGCTGCCTTCCACCGGTCTTCTTTCTTGATTTGCACATTGTTGTAGCCCCACCTAACATTGAATTTGGTAAAAATCAACAATCCCTTGAGCTTATCTATAAAATTAGAGATATGTGGCAAAGGGTAGGCATTCTTGATGGTGTGCTCATTAAGATACTGATAGTCTTAGCAGGGGTGGAGCTTTCCATCCTTTTTCTTGACAAAGAAAAAAGGGGAAGCTTGTGGGGATATTGAAGGGGAGATTTTGCCCAACTTGAGGTGTTCCTCGATGAACTCCCTACAGGCCTCTTGTTTAGGAGAGCTTAGGGGGTATGTCTTGGCCTGTTTTGGTATGAAGAAGTCCTTCAGTTTGATCACGTGATCATATGACCTGGATGGGGGCAGAGAGGAGTTTGTCTTCTCTGCGAAGACACCAGTGAACTCCTCGAATACTGTCAGTAGTGTGACAGTGGCCTTCTCTGCTTGTTGCACCAAAGTCGTTGAAATGGTGGTCTTCCTGACCCAATGTTCTGGTTCTTCTCTGTGCTTGCGCATAAAGCAGAACTGTTCCACTGGGGCTCATTGTGCGAACTTCTTGACAAGTTCATCTTTGATATTGTATCTGTCGTCATGGTCAAGAAAACACATCAGGTACCTTTGTTCCAGGATTCTGGGTGCATCGGTCCAGGTCCACTTGTATTTGGATGGCACTATTGTTACCCATCCTTCGGTCCAGTTAATCTCTGGATTGATCACCCAGAACCATGGCATTCCTAGGATGATTTCATCCTTGTTGCAATTGAGGATTAGGAAGTCTTGTCTTTTCTTGACGCCTCCATAATCTATAACAATGTTAGTTTTATGGGTGATAAGTCCTGACCTGTTTTCTGTTCTGTCCACATTATATGCCCAATGTGGCATATCTAGCTTGAATTCTGGTAATCCCATCCTCTGTACTGCCAGTTTGGTGACAAAGCATCCTGTTGCTCTGCAATCGATCAATCCTTCTGTTCCAACGATTTCCCCACTCCTTTTCCAGATTAAGAGAGGTAAATGAATAGCATTATATCTCGATCTGGAAATAAATACAGGAGCT
Organism: Exsudoporus floridanus; assembly: GCA_038094735.1. Lineage (NCBI taxonomy): Eukaryota > Fungi > Basidiomycota > Agaricomycetes > Boletales > Boletaceae > Exsudoporus > Exsudoporus floridanus. The sequence continues at coordinate 16,799 of JBBPUP010000447.1, forward strand.
AAGGTAACTAAGGGAGGGGATGACGTTGGTCCATCCCTCCCCTTTAAAAAGATGAAACAGAAGGAGAAATGGAAGGATGTTCGTCGGTGGTAAGGACGTTGACATCCTCATTCCAGGTAGTGAAAGGACCTTCCTCTTCAAGAGGGAGCCCGTCTTCTGCGAGCTTGTCATTCAGCACCGTGGTATAGGCATGAAGCATTTGCTCACGGGTTTGAGGAGTAACTGTCTCCAGGAAGGTGTCCAGGGCTGCCTTGGAAGCGGTCTGAGCAGAGGAGGTGGTGGTAGAGTGGATGTTCTGGAGAGGGGGATGGCCTTTAGGTTTGCAAGAGCTGCTATAACCAGGATGGTTATGAGAGGAGCAGCTCTCCTTATTGCAGATAAAACAGTGACCTTCTTTATAACATTTTGCATGTTCCGTGGGAGAGATGGTAAGATGATCCATGTCCATAGCATTGGGGTCATGGTGAGTAGACCCTCTGCCATAGGGAACCTAGGGACCCATCTTGATAGACCTGATTCAATGGAGGCTTCCTTCGATCTTAGAGACTTTTGAGTAGATCTTCTCCATGGTGACTCCAGAGAAGTTAAGTATGCCAGAGAGGGCGAGTTGGGTGGCAATCAATCTTGGGATTAATGTCCTGAAGGAACCATTCGGAGAGTGCATTAATATTGGAGATCTGGGATCTCACAGATAGGAGGGAGAAAGTGGAGATGAAGTTGTCGAATCCTTTGATATCATGGGTGTTCTGGCAAAGGCTTGCAAGTGAGATGTGTGCGTGGGCTGTGGAATCCTAAGGGACAAAGGTGCTCTTGAAGGCGTCGCAGATTGTATCCCATGTGATGCCACTGTTGGCAATCTTGTTGAACCATGTCTCTGCAAAGGCCTTGCCTCAGCCTTTAGACATTTAGTTGAGAAAAATAACGACTTGGGCTTATTCTCCGATCTTTTCCTCTGCAAGGGCGAAGTAGGTCGACATGGCCATAAGCCATCTTTGGGTATCTTTGGCATTGCCACTAAATTCTTCAGGAAGAGTGGCTTTGAATTCTCCCATGTCTTCTTCATCTTCTTCATCGTCTTGGAGATCAGGAAGCTCTACATCAATGAGGGAGGGAGGGGGGTTCTGATCCTGGTCAGAGGATGGCTGTTTGGAAGGAGTGTCCGATGGAGTCCTAGTGGGTATGGGGACAGAGGGAGTAGAACCTGGTGATGGTCAGTGAAGGGCACAAGATATGCAGTGGGCTTGTTCTCATAGAGCTCGGAAAGGGGGATTGGCAAGAGGGGAGTTCAGGTTTGAGGGTTCCTCGTCATCAAGGAAGTTTCCAAGACCCCAACGACTCGTCATGACAGCTGGCTGCTAGCACCTGGTAGCTCGGATGCTCTACCTCTTCTAGAGTAGTCCGATACTTTAGGCACAATGGCACTAAAGCAAAATAACCTTGATCTTTTGTTACGTCAACCGTGATGTAGCAAGTGATGCTGGATCACGTCAGCTGGTCCCTACCAGCACCAAGGTATCTCGGCTGTTATGCTCACCCACTAGGCGTGGGACTCTTGGATAACAGGCGGAACATTCTTGGAACCTCACCTACTAGGCATAGAACTCTTGGTTATGCTTTGCAACGCTGAGCTGGGGATGCTCCAAGTGAAAGGTGGTATCCACCCAGCTGGTGTGGCCTGGGCCTCGTATCCCTCCCTAAGGTGATGTGGCTCCTTAGGCCCATTATGGAATATGGCGACACTGAGGTCAGTCACCCTAGGTAATTGGCAGTCTTTCTAGATTTATGGCTGAACCCCTAAAACACTAGAAGTTGCTAGCACTGGCTAGCGTGGGGGTAACACAGATTGGACAATCTATATGATGCAAAGATCACAATCAAGCGGAACCAAGATGAAGTGATAGGATAGCGTAGATCAAGGTTAGAGTTAGATGAACTGATCTAGCTACTTATATAGGGGAGATCTAGATAAGGGTAGGCTTCTCTAGATCATATCGGGAAGTTACTATATATGACAACTATTGCCTATCAGAGAAGGCAACTGAAGAGGTAAGTCTAAATAAGGGTAAATGAAAGAGGCCAACCATTGGACAGTATCCATTGATCAGCAAGAGCATAGATTGGAGTGATGATCAGATAGGAGGCAATGATGAAGGGTATTTCATCATCACAGGAGAAGCTGCAGATTGGAAATGGGGTTGATCTGTCAGAAGAGAGTCTGCCAAGTGGAGGGTCAAGCCCCTTCTACGAACTGGTCCCACAGCTCATCAGAGATTCCCTCATTATTGATGAGTAGATCCCACAGTGGCAGGGAGTTGGGGGTGTCTAGAAAGGAAAACGATAGGTTGGGTGCCAGCCCGATGTCACCATCTGTAATACCTATCTCCTGCTGCTTATCTCTGATCTTATAGATAAGCTCAAGGGATCATCAATATTCACCAAATTCGATGTGTGATGGGGCTACAACAATGTTCAGATCAAGAAGGAAGACAAGTGGAAGGCAGCCTTCATCATTCCCAAGGGGCTCTTCAAGCTGAACATTATGTTCTTCAGAATGTGCAATTCCTCCACAATATTCCAGGCCTTCATGGACAATCTTTTTGCCAATTACATTGCCAAAAAATGGCTTGTCATCTATATGGATGACCTTCTTATTCACTCCTTCAACCAAGACATGCACAACAAATGAACCCAGAAGGTTCTACAACAGTTCAAGGAACAAGAAATGTATCTCAAACTGGAAAAGTGCACATTTTCTGCCTCAGAAGTCAACTACCTTGGAATGGTAGTTGGAAGGGGTGGGGTTCACATGGACCCGGTCAAGCTGGATGCCATCAAGCAATAGAAGACTCCTAAGGAAGTGAAACCTGTTCACTCCTTCCTCGGATTCTGCAACTTCTATCAGAAGTTCATACTGTCTTTCTTGGATATCACTTGATCCCTCCTGGACCTCACTAAATCCTCTACCCCCAAGACTTGGGGGCCTGCACAGGAAAAGTCCTTCCATACTCTCCAGTAAGCCTTCACCAAAGAATCTATTCTAGCCTTCCCAGATACCACAAAACCCTTCACCCTCATGACCAATGCATCCCTGACTGCATCTGGAGCAGTGCTTATGCAGTCAAATATGAACAGAGACCTCCAACCCTGCAGATACTTATCCCAGTTGTTTTCCCCTGCTAAATAAAATTATGACATTTTCGATCAAGAACTTCTGGCTGTTATCCAAGGACTTGAAGAATGGAGGCAGTATTTCCTAGGATTCTCCCACCCAGTGATGGTTCTTACAGATCACAAGAACCTCACATACTTCAAAGAACCATGCTGTTAAATTTGCATCCTATTTAACCTAACACATAACAATCATGTGATCAATTATGTGTTCTCTATATTATGTGACTTATTCCTTTTTCATCATGTGACTGTGGAAATAGTCTAGAACGTTCCATGACACATTTCTTTAATTACTGTGATTCTAGAAGAGTTACTACATGTTTACTTAATTACTGCAATCTAGAACTAGTCTAAACTCACTTACTTATCTATGACGTAGCTATGACATCATACCCTGTGCCCAGTGCACAGACCAGTAGTCAATAGATACAAACAATGTATAGTAGTATATATACTTGAACATGAACACCCCAAGAACTCCAGTCTAGTTCTTGTTGGGTTTTCCTTCAGGAAGATTTGCTCTAGTCTCTACTTCAAAAGCAAGGCATGTGTTGGGACATATGTCATTGAAAATTGGCTTGATGCCAGTGTAGGTGCTGATGAGTT
>JBBPUP010000451.1:6873-19067 GCA_038094735.1 Exsudoporus floridanus
TCTTCGGCGGAATGTAGCAGAGCGCGCGGAATCGAGTTACGACCTTGCCACGGCGGCACTTTTGCGAGCCGGGTGTGTTCCATGCGAAAGCTGAGGGTCAGGAGAGGTTATATCGGGTGACGACACATATATAGGAATTCCTTGGAAGTTTCGGAGACACTTGGTAGCTGGTGCTGACGATTAGATCCGCCTCACAAGTGCGGCAGGTGAGTGGTGAGCCAGCAAGCCACTGCGAAACAGTGACTACTCTCCTGCGTTCTACTGCCATACTGACGTACTCCCATAGTATGGGATCCGGGTATGTTCGCATAACATTCCAAACTGAACCCGCCACAGGAGTGCGAGTCACGATACTGCGCTTGTATTATTTGGTAAGCTTGCTGTGGGTCCTACGCAACGGTGGACGCGGTGTCGAGCGGTACTAGCCCACCGGGCAAGATAGCAGTTTGCATTCGGACCAGGGCTACGTCATATTAGCCCGGCCACCAGCACATGCATTCCTTGGCGTATAAAAATCCGCAAGAGATGGTTGGTATCCTGTACACTCTCAGATTTACTACTCGACCATGTCTACCTCGTCCACGCGCTCGCCCCGTCTGACGAACGTGGCTCCCTATCAGAGCTCTTCACCCCGACTTCCTTCTCCTCTCAATCCATCTCCCAATTCGCTATCTCCTCCCCTCCCCTCCGGGAACACTCCCCGCAACTTCCCCGTCGGTGAGATGTCCGATACCCTTTCCCCACTCAGAGAGCGTACCGACTCGACATTGTCCACCTCTCCCCGCTCATCACCTGGCGTCGGTCGTCCTCGCACCTCTTCCTTCTCTCGCTCCCCTGAGCGATCCCCCGTCATGAATATCCCTGTCCAACCACATCGTGCGTATGCACGCCATGCCAGTCCAAGCGGTAGTCCGTTTGCGCAGGGAATACCCTTCCCTAGCTCCTCTCCCCTTCTTTCTTCGTCACCTCTCGCAGTTCCATCTCAACTCTCTAGGCCCCAGAGTCCACGTTCCCTCTCGCCTGCTTCCAACAGTCCGAGGCAGGGCTCGCCCGCATCGATTCATAGCGTATGTTGTTCCCCGCTCGTTTATGTGCGTGTTCTCTAACCTCTCCATGCGACGCAGACTCGTTCTCAGCTCCAATCCCGTTCTCTTCACTCTTCACCCCATCCCACTCAATCCCATTTCCATGTTTCCCAAAGTTCCCTTGTTCAAACCATACCCTCGTCTCCCCGTTACCCTCGTACTCAATCGCTCATTCAACGGTCTTTTGGAAACCCGTATGCTGCACAGGTTACTTCGTCTCCTCCAGATGATCCGCGCGATAGACATGTATCCCTGGGTGCTGAATCGCGTCCGCACCCGTCTCCACGGGCAAGTCCCGCGGCCGCTGGTCACTCATTTGTCCAGGACTCGTCGTCCGTGATTAAGGGCAACTCGACCCCTCTGAATGAAGCCCCCATCCGCTGGTGGGGTGGACGAAGGGGCTGGGAAGACGACTGGGACAATGTCGTGCAGCAGTCCCAGGTATGCAATCCCTACGCGACCAGTGGCGAGCTCGACGGTACGATGGGAATGGAATTCGACCAGCCTAGGTTTGGGAATCCGTTGGCGCTCCGAGACCGCTTTGGGCGTGGTGGGGGTGGTCCTAGCGCGTTTCTGGATGACGAGATCCGCGCCTCGTTTGATGGCCTCGGGGACGTAGGTGCTGTGTTTGCAGATCCGCTGACACCTGGCCTTGTTCATGCGCCGATGGGTGTAGATTCTGGCTATGGGATAGAAGGCATTCCTTTCCCTCGGACGGTACCCATATCAGTGCCACCAGGGACAAATTCAAGGATGCAGACTGATAGTCTTGGATACAGCGAGGCGTCAGCGGGACCTGACGTGAAGAAAACACCAGACACTTTGACGCGCCGCAACTCATGCCATATCCTGTCAGGAAACACGAGTGGATCCGGTCCAAACGGAGCAGTGAGTTCGTTCCTTTTTCTGGGGGCTCTTGTAGTTGATCTAAATCATTTGCCGCGTAGGTGTCTGTACAAGGTCAGGAACTAGGACGTGGCGGACATGGACACGAGCGTGCTGGTGGGCGCATTCGCCGATTCAGCAATGCGTCAACGCACTCGTCGACATCGTACGCTTCGTGCATGTCTGGTCCATCGCAGTCACAGTCACAATCACTCTTGTTATCCTCGTCGCAATCCCACACAAGCACTTGTCCTTCTTTGGGTTCGCTCGGCATCGGAATTGAGGAAGCAGAGCGCGAGGGGCGTCGTTCAAGGACATTTTGGGGACGGAGAAACTCGGGGAGCACTAGGAAACGACAGAGCAAGGATTTGAGCCACAGTACCGGTGGACACAGCGAGGTTGTTAGTCATGCGTGCCGATCTTCCCATTTGACGGGCAGTGGCGAGAAAGGTGTGTTGGAATACGTGGACGGTGTGGAAGGAGAACGTCCGGATGATGTCAAGGCAGGGGGACTCGTGGAGCGTCCGGATGCGGAATCAAAGCAGTCTGCCACAGTCACGTACGAGAAGGAGACAGTGAAGCATGGATCCCTGCTCTTCCGTATCGGCCTGAAGCACGGAGATGTGACGAATGAGCAAACCCAGCTAGTAGAGGGGTATAACAGGGCTGAAAGGGTGTGTCTTTTTCGCGGTTGCGTTTAACCGATCACTGACGAACGACAATATTAGTGCGTTTCGTTGGCGATCACGTCTATCTTGTCAGCCAAGACCATCGCAATGTTGTCGCCTGTTGGCGAGGCACTCGTCAGGGCGAAAGATTCGGGTACGTTGTTGAACTTATATGCAGGGATATTCTCTTGTTGATCCCGTGTCAGCCTTGTTTGTTGGTCACGAACTCGCACCAGTGCTGAAGGATACGCTCTCCATATCCACTGACGTTTTTGCACTCGCCTCTCTTCCTGGTCTCGAAGAGGCGGCCAAGGCATTATTGAGCGTTTGGGACGCATGTCAAAAGGTTGACGTGAGTACCTTGCTGGTTTGGACCCGCATATACTCTCTTTCTGACATCGTGCTCTGTTTCAAAAGACAAATCGTCTATCTTGTTTGCGTCTCGCAGAGCGTTGCGCAACGCTCCTCTATTCTGTTCGGTGCGAAATTGACGAGGCAGGCAAAGACACTGCCATGGCTCTCGCTGAGCCTGTTCAGCAGTTGTGCGCTGCACTTGTCCAGGTGCGTAGAGATGGACTTGAATTGTTTTGCTAGACTAACTTTTTTTTTGCAGATCCGCACGTTTCTCGAGACACAGCTCCACCGACCGTTTCTGAAGCGGTACGTGAGGAGGGAAGAGATTGCGAGGGAGCTCGTCGCGTGTAACGAGGCGATCACGGATGCTGCTTCGAGGTTTGGGGTCAGTCCTTGCATTCCCCTGAATTGTATGCCCGCTGAGTGACTGGGGCATCCACAGAACTCGGTTCAAATCCGCACATATCGCGCGGTGTGCTCGGCGGCCAGCGAGTCGAAGCGGTTCGCACAGGAGGCACAGGCGCTGCTGACGTTGGATCATCAGATGATTCAGAGGCAATATGCAATGATGTATGAGCAGCAAGTGCAGTCGTGGCGACAAGAGGTGGTGGCGGAGCCGTCGGGTGAGAATGCCTTGGGTCTCATAACGGATAGCGCACCGGCGAACATGGACCGGTGTTCACGTACGGCTGTGGGTGATGGAGATGGCGGTGGCGGTGGAGGCTATTTGACGCCGCCACCTGCATATGGGCCGCCACCAGCGCAGCTGCCACCATCGACGATGGCAGGTCCGTTGTCAACCACGGGCAAGCTAATGTTTGCCGGGTGTGGATCTGGATCCGAATCTGGACAGAACACGCCGACACCGTCCATTTTGTCGGGGTACTCGTCTGACACGGCAGATCCCAATGTATCTGTACCGCCGACACCGACGCCGACCAAAGCTACGTTTGTCGTAGAGGAGACCAAGACGACGACTATGAAGACGGAGACAACGACCAGTCATTCAGCATTTCCCATGCGCGCGCTCGCGGAGCTGCATCGAGCCCAAGATTCGGTGGACGCGGCTGTGGACGAGGCTGCCCTTCAAGGGACGTTGGCGGGTGCGTTGGGTGCGCATAATGACGTCGAGATGGTTCGTTGTTTGCAAGTCGCTCGCGGAGAGATTCCCGAGGCTGCCGAGACGCTCCGGCGGGTGCTCGGCTCGGATGAGAAAGGGAACAGGTGCATCGCGTCGGAACACGGGCTGCATGGTGTGGATATGGGGAATACCGAGCTCGATAGGAAATTCATGCAAAGTGGACTCGAGGCGATGACGAGGCTGACGAACGTTGTCGCGGAGCAGCCTCGGTGTGAGGTGGGGCAGGTGGGGCTTGGTGAAGGCGCTGGCGCCGTTGGTGCGCGCGAGCTGCCAAGCTGGACAATTACGAGGTATCTCATTGTGACCTCCGCTCGGACCTCTGCTGATACACACGCGTGCGCGTGACGGACAGATACGAGGTTATTCGAACGCGCAAGATTGGCGTCGGTTTCTTTTCGGACGTGTACCTTGGTCATTGGCACAAACGCTCTGTTGTAATCAAGGTGTTGGCACACTGTGTGTCGCGGGAGGTGTTTGTGCGCCACATTGAATTGTGGAACGCGCTCGACCATCCGAACGTGTTGCCGTTGTATGGTGCAAGTAGTGCAGTGGGGGAGAAGCCGTGGTTCTTTGTGAGCAAGTTTTGCAGTGGTGGCAATCTCGTAGCATTGCTCAAGAGCGCGAGGGTGGCGGGAGCGATGATGGTAGGTATGGATCCATTGAGGTGTGTGCATGAAATTGCCAAGGGAATGGCGTATTTGCATGAATGTGGAATCTTGCACGGCGACCTCAGGGTGAGTGGATTTATATATATCCTACTTTGGTTGTCGGCGGCTGACCACCATTTGACAGGCGGCGAACATGCTGGTGGACGAGGATGGGCGGTGTGTTCTTTCTGATTTCGGCCAGTTTGAGATCAAGTCGGAAGCATATCGGTCCAGTGGACAGTTCGAGCCGCGTGAGTTGTTGACGGGATTGGGTCTTTATGCGTAGAAACTCACATCACCTTACTTAGATCCAGTTCGATGGAGGGCACCAGAGATGCTGATGGGGGATAACCGGCCGACAAACGCTGCGGATGTGTACGCGTTTGCAATCTGTTGCGTCGAGATACTCGGCATGGGTGACCTCCCCTGGAAGACGTTGGATGACAAGGCTATCCATGAGCTCGTACTGAGTGAGTGCACCGATATTCGATGCATATCATGTTGATGCTGGTGCCGCTGTAGACAAGAATGAGCGTCCACCAATTCCAGTACTCCCTGGGTATGCCGAGGCCGTCGATGCTGTTGCGAATGTGGTGCGCTCGTGTTGGGTTCGCGAGCCTGATCGCCGGCCGCCGTTTGCAAGCGTTGCTGCCGCGCTGGAAGAAGTCTGGATACATCATGGCCATGATCGCGCTTCGACGCCGATGATTAATACCGGGTCGACATCTGTCGCGTCGACGGAGTCTTCACCTGCGGACGAACAGTATGAGACTGCCACTGAGAGTATGACGACTGAGGCCGAGGAAGAAAACATGGATGGTATGATGGACGTGCCGTTGACCAGTCCAGGACCGGCCCTCGGGAATGGCAATGTGGGTACACAAGTTGCGTCGGCTGTCCTCGACCATGAGGACAAAGACGCGTTGATACCTATTTTGACGAACGGGTTGGATGTCAACACAAGAAGGGAAGAGGCCTATCGCCTCCTTGTGGGGTCGAGTCATGTATTCCACAGTTCACGTGGGTTGTTGTTTCTCTGATGGTGTATGGGATGCTGACCCAAGACTCATTTTCAGTGACACTTCCTCTGTGGTCCCCGACGCGCGTTGAACTTGGGGCGGTTGGGTACCATTCTAAACCCAAGGGCGAGTTTATCACGTTGTTCAATGCGATCGACCCTTTGCAGAGTTGCGAGGAACGACTCCGTCACTTGCCGTCCATGTATGGGTATGGCAAGTTTGAGGTGCAAAAGCGGGAGGACGGGAAGAGGAGCGTGGCACAGCGCGGTCTCGACGCCATTTCCGTATTTTTGACATTCAAGACGCGAGGCGATCGTTCGCATCCGTACGAGTTTGTTTCTTTAGGATGACACTGGTGCTAACGAGACGAATCGACCAGGGAACGAATCGCGCGACAGTATACCTTTCCGCTCGCACAAGGGAAGCCGTCGGCGCATTTGTGCGTGGAAAAGACGGTGCACCGGTACATGGATCATTTGGAGGCACCTATGACATGGTTTAAGCAGCACGTGGACCTCATTCTGGAAGTGTATGCGCTGCCCCATGCGATTCAAAGGGAAGACTTGATTCTTGGTGAGTATCGTGTTGTGAGGTTGTTTGTTAAGTCTTACACGTACTTTTCCCCTGCAGTGGTTGGGACGCTGGATGCACCAGATTGGGCGGTGTTTATCTCGGATGATCATTCCGATGGTCGGGCACAATTCAACGTGTTTGCGGGTCGGGAGAAAGGCGAGCCGTGGGGGATGTATACCATGGAGCGGGCGGTCAAGACTGGGAACGCTGGAGTGGGCCGATGGATGGACGTGGGCCAGGGGACATTTGCGAGCAAGGCGTCATGCGTCACGCTGGGTGGGCACGATGTCGTAGGTGATACGGTGATGTTGGCGGGGTTGCGGTTTGAGCGGGGAATGGAGGTACCGACGGTGATGTGAAGCGGGGAACATTGATATTCTTGTTTTTTTGATACTTGTGATGTGTCGATTGATTTGTATTCGTGTCGAGGATGGCGGACAATTTTCTTTGTCTTTTGACTTTGGGATACACGTTGTCTCTGAAGTATCCTGTAGGATCTGCACCAGCTAAACGGTATGCACGAAGAAAACACGGGAATCCTCCGAGCTGTCAGAAACGTGCCCGCGTTGTCAAAATTAGCTGGGTAGCACAGCTGCAAACGACCAGGACACTTTCATCAAGCATCTAATTCCGTGGAGCGTGCCCAGCTAATCGAAAATCGATGACTATCCATATGAGTCACTATCAAACTTGACGCTGATGTGGGCATTTGATCTAATGGTAAAATTTAAACAGTGCTCAGGGTAGTGTAAATAGTAGAGCAAAATACCAATTCACAGTTACTAGACGCTTCCATCTGTAGATGCGGTGACAATGCACTTTCTAACCCATCCCTCTGCTTCGCACAAGAGTGAATCCGCGTGTTGGTCACGAGTCCAAGCATAGCGGTCGACGAGAATCTGGAGACGATGGACACCAGTGGTGAACCACCAAGTTGAGCAGTGGCGGAGGGATGGTACTCACCATACCTCTGTAAGGACGATAATCGGTGGCTTCACGACTTGACAGGGGTTGCTCGAGTACATACAGACACGATCATCATTTACCAAGTTCCAGCATTACTGATGTCGATGATGGCATAGAGATCTAAAACCGAGCAAGTACAATCGACTTCCTCACCTCTCCGATAACCCATGCTATCGCGAAGGGTATGTGTTGTGATGGAGCTGACTGGATCATGAAGGGACGAGTGCAAGAGCGGGTGCAACGGAGTTTCAAGATCGAACACGTGATCATGTGATCAGTAAATCAATCATGGGCGTCTTTCCACTGTTGACGTGTTGGTAGCGCGCTGGTCAGCAGTACGGTGTTCTTTTTCTTTTTTTTTTTTTTTTTTGATTTCCGACTTGGATGAGTAATGGTGAGCCTTTTGAAAATCAATGATCAATTGGACATTTACGCTGATGAATTGTCCACAGTATCAAATTATGGAGGTGCGAGATACTTGGATCTCAGACTAGATTCGGCATTTCGCCACGGCCCTTGTTCGTTTCCAGTCTATTGTTCTTGTTCTCGCTCTTTCATCATCGTTCGTTTCAGCATCGTACGTCAAAATGTTTCCACTCCAACATGGGATTATACACGTGCAGTGAAGCGTGATTCGAACGGAAGCCGGGCCGGGCACCCCAGGCGCTATGAAACCAAGAAATGACGTCCGCTCGATGGGTGTCATACCTAGGAAATCCATTCAGTCTGAATTGAGCAAGATGGCGCTGAATGACTTGACGGGATCTATACCTGACGTCCGTCATCTCAGCACGATGTAGGACTGTCGGCTGATCGGTGCAATTGGAACATTGCCACAAAAACAGTCAAGTCGCGTATGCAAATGCGAAACCTTGTGTTCGCTTCGAAGACGGCGGCTTGGGAACAAGACGCCAGTGGTTGATGTTCAGGTGCTAGGAGTTTTTGAAACATGTTTGGTTTAGCTACCGGCCACGTGTACCGAAAGCAAAATATCCCAAGGCTTGAGACAACTTTTTCAGCTGTCAGCAACGAGCTGCATTGAAAAGTTAGAAATGATTGTGGAGACAATGAGACGGGTGTATAAGAGTTACAAAGGCCGAATGATTACCGTATTGACTCTTTCAGATGGACAACGACGAAGCTTTCTGAGACCGTGATTCAGCGTTTTTGATACCCGAGGTTCCGGCGTGGCATAGGCGCTGAGAGTGGGCTGGTACTACAAAACGACGCTCAGCTCACGGTAACATTCCCCGCTCGAGATAACCCTCAAGCCAGGATGTCAATGCCACCACAAACACTCAAGGATACCCTCGCCGTGCTCGCAAGGATACCCGCCATACCCGCGCGCCGGGGAGACCTCAGTCATCTTACGGAATTATATGCACGCCTGAAGTCCCTCTTGGACCGCTCACCACGCATCAAGGTGCTTTCCATCCTCAGATACGCCACTTACATCGTGCTTCTCATCAATTTTGGGTCCCTCCCGTTTGTATGGCACAGTGAGTCGCACCGCATTCCCTCTTTCTCCTTTCTGTTCGGACTATATGGTGGATATGCGGCTCAACACGTGTCTTCATCATAGTTCGTGTGCTCTGGCCTATACTCTTGGCTAGACTAGATTACTCGATGCTCCGATTGAAGCTCGTATTCGCCTCCGAAAAGGAACGAGCGCGTGCTCTTATCACATGGGGCGAAAACCTCTCGCCTGTGGGCGCTAATCCGTTTGAGTTCACCACTGTGTACAAGCGATGGTCAAGTGCGTATTTCAAAGTCGATGAAAATCTATTTTTTTCATGCAGACTCGGCTGACTTGATGTTTTTTTCCTTCCAGGTATCGACGATATCGACATGTTCGGGATACACCTCAGTAACTCGAGTTACGCCAAGGCACACCTTTTTTTTCCCCATATCGCCCAATGTCAACTAACCAGCCCTCCAAGTAGGCATTCGATTCAGCGCGTGCAAAGGCGCTCGTCAAGTGTTTCCCCGCCTGGGGTCGTAGCGGAGGACAGATGGCCCTCGGTGGTAAGTCCCGACCTCATACCTGCTGGTCTATACAAGTCCGACCGACGACCTTGGCCTCTCTTCGCTTCCCCAGCAACCCACTATCACTTCCTCCGTGAGATCCCGCCTTTAGTGCAGTACGAAGTCCGGCTCACGATCGGTTCCTGGGACCATAAATGGGTAAGCTAATGGACGCTTCCGAGTTCTGATTCTGATGCATATTCATCTTTGATGCACTAACCATTTTCTTCTTTTGCAGTTCTACGTTGTGGCGCGCTACGTCACACTTCCCGGCCGTCGACACGCCGCCCGCCCTTCGCCCCACTCCAGCAGGCCGTCCACCCTCAATGGCGGGCTGGCTCCCACCAAAAATGGGTCCGCCGACGTCGAACACGCTGTCGCTGCCATCATCCACACGGATTACAACGGGACCGCCAGTACACGCCGAGTCCCCATTGTCGAACCGGACGGGGCGATCTTGCATTGTGTCGCTGTCTCTCAGCTCTGCTTTAAAGGGGGCCGCATTACTATTCCACCGGCCGTCGTCCTCGCATCGGAAGGATTCACGAAACCATATGGCGATGGTGATGGCGACAGCGCCGACAACGCGAGCACGCGCTCGTACTCGCGTACCAACCCTCCGCCCAATTGGATCAAGTCCCAAGCGCTTCGGGTCCCCCCTCACGGAAGCATGGACAACTTTAGTGCGTTTCTCCGGGGTAAATGGCGTGATGTCCCCGAGGGCGAACGATGGTGGGAGGATGCGCTCGGTGGATCAATCGAGACAAAACGTCGGGCGAATTTGGAGATATTGGAGTCACTCAAGCAGGGCCTGGAGCGGACCCGAACGTTGCACCGAAAGGAATGACGTTTGATCTACTTTACTTTGGGTCTAGCCAACTTCATTTGTATTGACAGCTGACCTTTCTTGTCGTTCATATCTCGAGTGTCTCCTAGTACAGGATTTACAATTCGGAGTCAACGTGTGAATGAACCATTTGTCGACTGTAGAATTTGAAAATTTGGTGTAACAAGTCGACGAACGTCACTACTTACATAGTCACTACCGTCGGCGCTTTGACTTGTACAGTGGCAACAGCGAGTCCGTTCCGAGTCTTCGGACGTGGCGACCGCGATGATTGATCGGCTTCGAGCCTGTCAAGCTTCAAGTACCGCTCTGGGGTGTGGCTCTTATGACGTCTGGTAAGTACCATCGGCAAATTGCGCGCGTGCACTCGTCATGATCGCGGATGGATTTGGAGTACCGTGCCGTACACGCGACGCTGGACCGTAAAGGCATCTGGCGTTGCGCCTCTCCTATCTCATCCAGATTCCAGGGTGAGTTACAGCGCTGTAATACAATCGGACCTGTCACTGAGCATCCGACGGCAGACGGCTCCGCTATCGCCTCTCCACCAGATATAATCGTCCACGTCAACAGTATTTTGCTTTTGTCTTGTTTTTTTTTTTTTTTTTTTTTGGGAAGGGGAACTAACGATCGGTAAACAGTGGCCAAAAGTTCCGTGCGGCACGCGTGGTTATTCGCTGGTGGAATATGGGCGTCTACCTCCGGTTCCTGCCTTTCCCATGAAAAACTGGATGAAGTTGAATACATGCCACCGGGGCTCGGTAGCTGGGTACCACGCCAGTCATCCGCTCTTCCAGCTCTGCTGTCTCTCTAGTGGCAGTGCCACTCGGCTCAGTGCGATCGTCGGCATCAGCACGCTTGTCAAACCAGCGTATGCCATAACAACGGAACCCAAACTCGTGGCTTTGCCGACCCCAATTCACCACCTTGACAGACACCGAGGCAATCGATGTGATATGATAGCAAGCGCCGATCTGAGGTGTACTGGCTGCGTCCCAGGGTTCTGAGCGTCGATGTCGATGTGTTATCAAGCAAACTCTTCCAGCTGATCCTAGAAGAAAGGGTCTTGGTTCTAGTAGACGGTCAATATCGCAAATCGATAGGATGGTTGGAATCGAGGTCAAGTACTATACATTGTAACGGTGTTGATGCTAGAGAATAATATCGACGGCGATCTTCCAACACTGGTTGGATATACATATAGATATGCAAGAAAAATAATAAAAACGAAGGAACGTCAACATGAATGGATCGCCTCCAGATGGGGCAAGTGTGTTCGGGTTAGAATGTGTACGCGTCAGTGAGGTATCTTGCGGGTGGATTGATTCGGTGTGGCGGCTTCTCCTTTTCTCTTCTTCCCATTCTTCACTTTCATCTCGTCCGTCATGCTTTAACATCGCCGACGACGCTCCACGGTTTAGGATCACACGGTCCAAGCTCAATCACGTCGGCGTTGTCGTCCCCGTGTTCAGCCCTGCAACCGCCGACCGTACTCCACGATGCATTCTGACCCTCGTTCAGAGGATGATCACCGTCCATGCCAAACTGGCCTGCAACGGAGACGGGCGGGGCGCCAAAGCTGAACCTCCCGATGCTACTCACAGGATTGTGATCCGGCGCCACGCGATCACCTCGGCTCAAACTCTTGCCTTGATTCCAAGCCTTGCCGCGAGCGATCCACAGTATGATTAAGAACGGTGCGATGGCCTACATGGCGAATGCGCGAACTCAGATCCACGCATTACGGAATTGGGTGCATCTCTGCACCATGTGATGGCTCACCTGAACGTGGGGCATCGTCGCCAAGATGACTGTCTGTCCTGGAGATTGTAGAACGTACAAAACGAAAAACGCGAGCGACCAAATGGCATAGATTGAAGCAGATTCGATCAACACTGTCGCAATACTCATGTAGGGGGACTCCATTCTTCGACCTTGGCACACGAATAATGTACGTGAGCGGGATCGAAGCAATAAGGAACAG
>JBBPUP010000455.1:1764-12182 GCA_038094735.1 Exsudoporus floridanus
ATATAATTGTATCGGATTGATTCTGTCCTGCTCGTGTTATCTACCATTTGCATCCCACCCGAATGGAGGCCGAATGACTCGAGATCCCAAACGACAAAAGTACTTCCGTCTAGGCTTTCGCTTGACGCCACCAACATCGGTGATAGACGACCGTGAAACGATTTATTCTTATTCATATAGCTTTGGTGAGTAGAACCTTTGCTTTGGGAAAATAGAACCCTGGATAGGCATGCTACGGGGCCCGATGTACACAGCCCGTACAACATCACCGCAACATTTACGCCGAGTCCCATGATGGTAAGGCTGCTGACAACTCGGATTCGGGATAACACGGTGGTGATGTGACCACGGAATACTGAGCTTGGGAGCTAGACGCACGTGAACAAGACCGTCTTAAAACCAAGGAGTAATTATAAGCATTTACCGCTTGCGTCGAAGAATGGATTGATCCAAAAGGGAGCCAGGACGTTAATTCCCGCACCTTGGGAGCGTAACTCGGTGCTTGGCAGCCTTGCAATGTGTTCGTGGTTCTCGCCAACGCTTGGAGTGCGTTCCGTGTGCGGCTAGTAGGCTCGAAGGTGCGTCCGAACAGCCAAGATAAGGTGTAAATGGGGACAAGATGAAGGGGGGATGAGAATTATCTACCGTAAATAGATTGGGCATGTGACTCGTACTAGCTGACTACAGCTTAGCTAGTTTATTTATTTATTTTCCTGAAATTCATCAGCAAGTGTGACATCATGATCATTCTTGCGGGACGGTGTCAGAGACCGGAAGACATGAGCTCAGAGTCTGGGGCGGGGCACAAACCGCTAGAGTCGGGGACCTATGATTTCCTTGTAGACAGTAACTCGGAGCTGGAAGGCAGGAACCCCCCCCCCCCCCCGAGCGCAAGATCTCGAGGGTATCTCCATTAAGCCGACCAAAAGGATCAGGTCATGTTCATCCGCCAAACACAGTTCGATCTCAAATGCCCAGGGAAGATTTGTGAAACCCACTGCCATAGATCACATAGTTAAAAACATGCCACGTTTCTCGTGACACATAACAAGAAATATTGCACTAGTACAGTCGCTCGCCGATCCAGTTATCCCGCGCTACGTAGCACGGAGGCTTAGTCACAAGGGCAGCCCTGGTAGGTTCCAGCAGTGCATGTACCCTGGACGCCATCACACCCGTTCGCCGAGCAACTACCAATATAGCCATCCCCGCTGCCACACTTTTCGCAAGGGCAGCCATTGTATGTGCCCGCGGTGCATGTACCGATGGTGTCGCTCGGGCTCGCAAACACGCCCTCGCAGCCTATGATCAAATGTGTGTTGTTAGCGGATTGTGTCAGGTGCCGACGTGGATTTACCGTTCTGGAAGCAGTTTCCGATGTAGTTTTGGCAGTTGTTTCCACTCTGGCGTTCGAGGAGACCACCGTCCTGAGAAACCTACGATCAGTGTATCGTTCTTTGATTGACAGGGAAACAAGGCAACGTACAACGCGTCTGTTCACACCTGGCGTCGCGGATGCCAGGGCGGCGGTTACGGCAAGGACGACGAAGCTCTTGATGAAGTGCATGGTGATGTGAGGAGGTAGATGTGTGGGATCAGCTGAAGCTCGAGTGTTGAGGAAGATATTGAAGTTGTTGAACAACTGGAGCTCTGCCAGCGAGGCTTATATACCTATCCTCGAACCCCTTTGGGTCATCTAGAGCATCACAGCATGCGCTATAAACATAGCGGCGACTGTAATACCTGATCACCATCAATGCAGACCTTTACCGAATCCAATTAATGACGTTGTTTCGTGTGCGGTTCAGCTCGCCTGGTTACATCAAAAGAATTCGTTTCCATCCTCCTTTGTTTCTGCGCCACATTAAGTGTTTGCTGTTGGATCATATTGCAAATGCACACGTTAAAAATATGCTCACCATAAAGTTCGTCAGAGAAAGAAGGAATATGACCAGATTTTACTTTACACCTGTCGTCACGCGTGATGAAAAAAGGGTACCGAGGAGGTAATGATGGACTGTGCATAGCTATTATTAGTTTACGCATCACGACTACTTACTCTGAGTCTGTTCTCCCCAACAGCATTTGAGAAAGGCGATTGAGTTAAGCAACATTGGTCATCACGAGGTACAAGCCATTACAATGATATGGAGCTGGAGAGGCCGATGATACAACGGAGGCACTGCATAAATTCGTTTGTGGCAGTGACCCCTGTGGTGCAGAGGTGTGGAGTACATTATCATAAACGATATCCGCTTGTCCCAGATAGCGACGGCAATGAATTCGATGCTGTTCAAAGCATTTGTTAATCTCTTGTGCGCAGCAGGCCACTGATGGTGGGTAGGACACAATAATCGTCGAGTGGAACAAGGCTCAGCTTATACGAAAGGTTCGTTGATGTCGACTGCTACCCACGGGTATGAAACGCGAAGGCAAGGGTCGAGTGGCCGCATCACCCCACCAGTCGCGTTTAGCCTTCCCGGAAAAACTTTGAAGTGTCCATCTCGGAAGAGAGTCGACGCGAGCAATTTCATTTGTGATCTAGTATTCCAAGCTCGTCGTAGGGCAGGAATTTGAAATGTTGCTATAGTCGTAGTTAACTATCGCTGGGTCGACGGGTCAAGTGTTCAGTGCCTCGAATTTCAATCTGCTGGGATGGCGCATCGCATGGCAGTTCGGTTCGATATGACGGCCACAGCCTAACCAAGGCCAGAATGCACACCTGGCTGTTCAAAACAACCGCGGTAACGGCCCGGAGGGCACCGCTTCGAGCAAAGTAGCCTCGTTATGATGAGAGATCCTGCTGGGCCTAAAAATATTCCTAGTTTGCTCGGAGAGCACAACGGAGGACAACCGACGTCGTCGAAGGGTAGTTGGTTCAAGTTGCTGAAGGGCTACCTCAGCCTGATTAGAGCGAGTGGCGCGTGATCAAGGCGCCATTGACCGTCTTTGGGGTGAGCATGTAAATTTGAACCCCCGAACCTTTCCTTGATCATGATCTCTATGCCCTCAAGCTATATCTCCCACAATGCCGAGTGCCCTCTCCCACAATAAAAGATCCTGAATGGGGAGATGCGGTGTGGTTCATTCTATCCGTGATGCAGTGCAGCGTGTGTGGGTCGACAAAACTCTTCGCTTGGTCGTACGTGCCTTCAGCTCCCAATCACAACCGTACCCAGTCTCAGACTTGTGCATCCTATCTTATGAGTCGTACAAACGTGCCGATGGAGGGCATAAACTCTTCAACACGACACTCACGATGGTGGTCATTACCATCCAAGTTTCACTCAGACAACCCTCTCCTGTCCGTGGTGCATACTCAGGAAAGCGTATTACGAGCCGTCCATTCCATCTATTACAGCTAGCGAAAGGTGGCATGACATCTTGTCCACTGGTGTTGGCGGGTTTCTGTCAGTGTCCATGTCATTGTTCAGAGCTGCTGCTAGCCAAGATGGAAGCAATTTCCCGTTTGTCCAATCTTTGGCAGGTCTCCTCCAAACCGCATGTCTACATATCAATGGGTCGAGATCTACGAAACTGTTCTACCCGAAGACCTGCGGAACGGAGTTCCACAACCCCCCAAATGAGTGTTCCGTCTGAAACTCCCGTCGCCCTCCCTCCACCATGTTCATGGAGGCAGAGTATTTTCCACGCCGAGATCTTCAGGGACACGAACGTTGACCCGCGCTTTTTTGTCGCGATGGATGTATTTAGGGCCCATCACTTCCCACTGTTTTTTTTAAAAAAAAACCGTTGACCATTCCAGCGAGGATTTGCACAAGATGTGTCCCCGACTGAATGTCTTCTGGTCGACGAACGGGCAGGTACCCCATATTAGACCACCCACCACGTATCACACTCCACACTTCACTCCACTCTTACCGAACGAAGAAACAGATCTCCGTTCTTGGCACCGCTTCGGGACTCCGCAGTTAGACTCACGTACGGATTCCTGCCAAGGATCACGCGACGAGGACGTCAGGTGCGTTACCCGCTATGAAAAGTGGTGGAAACGCGTGCAGCCGCTTCCATCCGACTCGGTGGCCCGGTTGACAGCTATAATTGCTCGACTCATGTCCGCTCTAAAATGGATCCGTGTCCAGCCGCGACGTTCCGTGCCTTTGCTCTCTCTCCCAATTTTCTTCATCTACGCACGGTCGTAGAGGGGCGGGGGCAGTTTGGTGGTGATGACGGGGAACATGCACCATCGGATCGTGTTGAATATCGCGTGTGCACCATGGAAAAACGTGCCCAAGTCGGAACTGGGGACGGGGTTCCGTCTACTGGTGGACGAGATCGATGGATGTGTAGTTCTGGGGATGGGAAGGTGTTTGTAGAGTATGGTCTAGAGGTGGTGTAAGCTGCGCCAAGCTAAAAGTAATCTCTTTGCCTCGTGGTAGGGACCATATGTACGATCGTCCTCGGGGAAAAAAAGATGTCCATTTGGTTGTCCTGGGGTGTTGACGGGTGTTGACAGGGTTGAATAATTCGACTAGTGTGTTTGGACTGCGCTCGGCCGTTCGGGCTCGGAGACAAACGCTCCCTACGTACCAGTGCTGTGTGACAGTGTAAGAGGGTCTGCCAGGTCCGAATCCATTTAACCACTTGTTGACCATCGCAGCGAGCGTGGGTGTGTCAGCTGTGGCCAGTGGGTGGCAGCCAATAAGAACCCGATCCCATCGCGTTGTCCGACGCCGCCCCGATGATATCATCACCAACATGTAAGACGATGATAGACTCCACCAGGGCGTAAACCGACAACCGCGAAAGGAGGATCATGACCTTTTCTCCGCAGCTCTCGCATTTCTCGACAATTGGTACGAGCGTTGGCACAGCTCATCTGTGGGGCCGGGTTATCAGCACCCGAACGAGGGCGATGTCAGGGTAATGGCGCTACTGACTCATCGCACCGCTCGCAACGTTTTCATCTTGCCTTTGAAAGGCTCACGGTCGCCCCCGATCGATCCCCCGGAAGTAACTGAGGACGTTGGGGTTGTACCTGATGGGGATTCCTCCTGACATGGCGTCTTGAGCCACTGTCTGGACTCGACCATGCGATTTAGAGTCCGAGGGCGCTACGCCGCTCCAAGGGCCAATGGCAGTTTTACTCAAAGTTCCATCTCAGCGCACAGTTCACAGGGGTCTGAGCCGCCCCCGCTCACAGATATGCGCCGAGTTCTCATCTGCTACAAAGCGCCAAAATCGCGCATGTCGTACGAGAATTCAAATGCTACTAAGATAATAAAGGCTACAGCAAGGCCGTTCGTGGTGCTGCGGGATATGCACATGCACTGGTCAAGGTCTCTCCGCAGCCGGCAGCCCCGCGCTGGTGAAGCGAAGTAGACAGTTTTCGTCAAAGACGGCGATACATTACGGTGGGAGATACCAACTTGGAGGGTGTCTAGTACGTTATTGGCAGTGTACCTGTGACGCAAGGGCCCTGACGAAACTACCGGTTTGGCCCCGGTGGCACTCTGGGCCCCGGCCACTAACCGGACACCATCTGGGGTTCGGCCGAATAAATTGATTATCTCATCAACTGATGCATCAAGTAACCAACCAGCAACGGTCCCGGAAACACGCATCTACCAGACACTTGGACCAGGCTACATGTCCAATACAAGCACTATTCCAGTCGATTTCACATACAAGTTGTTCAACCGCAATTGGCCCACAGAGAGGTGGAAAGGCAGTGCATCCTCCAGCGACGTGGGATGATCGTGGAGAGGTCGGGCATGCTGCAAGAGATAAGGAGTGTTAATTATAGCTTCGACATCCCTCGGGTCGCCTGAGAATAGATTTGGACCACACTTTTGGATGCCACGTTGGCAATAAAGAGGTTAGCAAATTGTCCGGTAGTCCTGGTGGCAGATGCCCTCACGTATGATTGATTGAGGGAGGGTGGTAGTAGACACATGCTCGGGCTGTACGAGTTTCGGCTCGAGTTTTGGTGAATTTGACAGGTTCAGGCCCACGTTTGTGGAGGGTTGATGGCCAGCTCCCTGTTCAACCCGAGGGCTGGTGATGCCTTGTGACATGCCTGAATCACTCTGATGAATAGACCAACTCAGCCTCCTGGCATCATGATGTTGAGCTTCGCGTCGATCCATGGTGGAGTGGATACCTCCTGTACCAACAAGGGCTAAAAATAGAACGGTGACTCGTTGCGAATGACGATGGGCAACGGTTGCTTGTGAAAGACGTTCGTCTGTCGATTTAGATGCCAAGCAAAGACTCTGCAGAGCTCACTCATCGCTCGATGGAGACCTAGGACAACAAAGGCTCGAGATCAAATGAATCGGCCGGCAAACCAAGGGGCCGATCGGCATCGGTGGCTAGTCTAATGTCCTCTGCATCATACGGGTTAACGGGCTGTCCAGGGTCCACCCTCCACTTGTCAAAGCCTGCGGGAGTTTCGGGCTCATCGTGCGTTTTCGGAAGTGGAGGTTCATGAGTGGCAGACACGAGGTAAATATGCCAGACGAGGTACTGGCAGTGGACAGCCGAGGCATGGGATTCGGAATCCTCACGAAACGATCAAGCTTCTCAGTAAGCGCACTCGTTCAGAAGGAGAGGGCCGCGGAATGTCATGGCAGCCGTTCATATGATGTCTATCGATTGAGAAAGATACGCTGGTTTCTCCAGCGGTGTGTCACAAATGGCAGCATCGCTGCGCGGAGCAAGTATACATGTGCACGGCAGAGACGGTGTTAAGGCGAGTGTCAAGACACTCGGACGAGGCAGGAAGCATGCGGAACAAGGACGGTGGGTGTGTCGGCGGACCGTGCCGGTGTTTCCAAGCATTCGAATTCCAACTACGCAATGATAAGCGACCGGTCAGGCGGCGTATTTGCGGGTGTTTACGCTGTTTGATATTTCGATTTTCGGGCCCCAAATATAAAAAGTCCGTCTGCGACGCGACTCTCACCCTCCCACTCTTTCATCCGCATTGTCCTCGTCGACCTGTCTCCTCCCCGTCAAAAAGCCGCGTCTCTATAGATCCTCTGTGTAGGGTTTCCCCCCCCCCTCCCCTCCAGTGTGTTTCCTCCCCAGACACAGCCATGTCGCAGCCAAATGTGGAAAAGGAGCCCGGTCCGCAGGGCGAAGACTCGCCCGTCAGCGAGCCTTCCCCCGACGTTAAGCGCAAAAGAGAGTACAAGGAATTTGGTCACGATGAAGAGAAACCGACTCGTATGTATCTCCTAGTTCCGCGCATGCTCAGCTGTTGACGGTCGCGTAGATGCAAATGTCGATTTGTCTTTGGTTTGTCATATTTCAAATCCGACTCTTGGTTGCTAAATTTTCACCCCCCAAAGATTGAGCTCAAGGCGGAAGACTTGTATGATAAGGAGAAGGTTGACCTGGAAACAATTGTCATCGAGGATGTCTTCAAACTCCTGCAGTGCGACGAGAATGGTTTGACAGTAGAGGAAGCTCAGCGTCGTATTGAGTTGTTCGGTCCAAACAAGCTCGAGCAAGAGGAGCAGAATGCATTCCTCCAGGTAATGATGCCGCATATATGCTCTGGATTCGTGCTCAAGTATTTTGATCGTAGTTCTTGAGTTTCATGTGGAATCCCTTGTCCTGGGTCATGGAGGGTGCCGCCCTCGTGGCTATTGTACTCTCCAACGGTGACAATCAACCTCCGGATTGGCAAGACTTTGTCGGTATCATTCTTCTGTTGTTCGTCAACTCCACGATCGGTTTCTACGAGGAACGTAATGCTGGTAATGCGGTCAAGGCTCTGATGGACTCCCTCGCTCCAAAGGCAAGGGTCAAACGTAACGGTGGCTGGTCCGAGATCGAATCTGCTGATCTCGTCCCCGGTGACATGATTGCATTCAAGATTGGCGACATTGTTCCTGCAGACTGTCGTCTCACCGAGGCCATCAATGTATCTATCGACCAAGCCGCTCTCACTGGTGAATCGCTTCCTCAGGGAAAAAAGACTGGGGATCAATGTTTCTCGTTCGCATCCTTTCCTTCGCTCCGTCATGACTGTCCCGGGCTGACGCCTCATCTGCAGCGGATCGACTTGTAAACAGGGAGAAGCCGAGGGTGTCGTGATTTCCACTGGTGCCAACACCTTTTTCGGTCGTGCTGCTTCTCTCGTCGGACAGGACGATGACACTACAGGTCACTTGCAGAAGATTCTTGCCCAAATCGGTTCCTTCTGTCTGGTTTCCATCGGGATTTTCGTCGTCGCTGAAATCCTCGTCCTCTATGCCGGCTTCAGGTACACCTACCGTCGCGGTCTCAACAATATCCTTGTCCTCTTGATCGGTGGTATCCCCATCGCCATGCCCACAGTCTTGTCCGTCACTCTCGCCGTCGGTGCTCAGCAACTCGCCAAGCACAAGGCTATTGTCACCCGCATCACCGCCATTGAAGAATTGGCCGGTGTCACCATACTCTGTTCTGATAAGACCGGCACTCTCACCACCAACAAGCTCACCATCGACAGGGCTACCATTCGTACTTACGGTCCCTTCTCCGCTGACGACGTTATGCTTCTTGCTGCCTATGCATCTCGTACTGAAAACCAGGATGCGATTGATTCATCCGTCGTATCCGCTCTCGGTGATACCGCCCGTGCCCGCGCTGGCATCAAACTCTTGGACTTCAAGCCGTTCAATCCTGTTGACAAACGCACGGAAATCACCTATCTTGAGGAATCGTCTGGGAAGCTGAAGCGCGTCACTAAGGGTATGACCGGTATCATCATTGAGCTTTGCACCCGCAACAAGACCGAAGAAGTCGAGAACAAGCTCGAGGCTGATGTCGAGGAGTTCGCTACCCGTGGTCTTCGTGCTCTTGCTGTTGCTTACGAGGAGTTGGATGGTGATGATCCAGAGGCTGAAGGCAACGGCTTCGAATTGATTGGTCTTCTTGCCATCTTCGACCCTCCTCGTGAGGACACCAAGCAGACCATCGATGATGCTATCGCTCTTGGAGTTAAAGTCAAGATGGTTACGGGAGATCAACTTGCTATCGCGAAGGAAACTGGTCGTCGTCTTGGCTTGGGTGACCATATGTACCCCGCGAAAGTCTTGAAGGATGGTCCCCCTCCTGGCGGCAGGCATTTGACTCTCGACGACATGATTTTGGACGCGGATGGTTTTGCTGGTGTCTTCCCTGAACACAAGTTTGAAATTGTGAAGCGACTCCAAGGCCTTGGTCACTTGTGCGCCATGACTGGTGATGGTGCCAATGATGCTCCAGCGCTTTCCCGTGCCAACGTTGGTATTGCTGTTGAGGGTGCCACGGATGCTGCTCGTGGCGCTGCTGACATCGTCCTGACCGAGCCTGGGTTGTCCACCATTGTGCACGCCATCCGCGGTTCGCGTATCATCTTCCAGCGTATGCGGAACTACTCTATCTACGCCTGTGCTGTGACCATCCGTATCGTTGTCTGCTTCGCTATTTTGGCCTTTGCGTTCAAGTTCGACTTCCCCCCATTCATGGTGCTGATCATCGCCCTGCTTAACGATGGTACCATCATGACTCTGTCTGTTGACCGTGTCTTGCCCTCAATGACACCAGACGCCTGGGATCTCGCTGAGATTTTCTCGTATGCCGTTGCATATGGCTTGTATTTGACCGCCTCCACGTAAGGCAGTCGTTTGTCCTGCTGATGCCCGCGCTGACGATGTCTTTAGTATTGCGCTCGTTACCATCATACTGAAGACGAATTTCTTCTATGACAAGTTTGGCGTCACATTCAATGGGTTTCCGAATCCTTCGGGTTCCAACGACCCTCAGCTACATACCATTGTGTACTTGCAAGTTGCCATCATTTCGCAGGCGCTGATTTTCGTCACACGTTCTCACGGCTTCTTCTTCATGGAACGGCCATCTGTTGCTCTTATGATCGCCTTCTGCATCGCTCAACTTGTGTCCTCAATTATCGCAGCGTATGGCGACTGGGGCTTCACCCAGATCCGGGGAATTTCTGGTGGTTGGATTGGAATTGTTTGGGTCTGGGTATGTGCCATCATATTATTCTCTATCGTGTGCTCATTGTGTGCCTAGAACATTGTCTGGTTCTCACCTCTGGACTGGATCAAATTTGCTATGAAGGCCACCATCATCAAGAAGATGCGTGAACGTCACGATCGCAAGCTTGCGGAAGCAGCACTCCGTGCATCTGAGGGTGGTATTCCCATTACGCGTACACAGTCTCGTGCTGCCTCGATCCACGAGTCCATGTACTCGAACCGTGTCTCGTTCATCCGCCGAGCTGCCCGCAAGGTTGGCTTTGGTCGCAAGATTGCCATGAAGCCAGAGGAATTACAACGCTTCAGCAGTATCCAGGCTCAGAGAACAGGCGCCACATTGGCTCGTAACCCAAGCCGCACCGCTGCATAGAGGATGACTTGGTCGAGTGGGGTGCGGTATATTCCTTGCTTTTGCAGCCT